>JAOBRC010582231.1:0-11040 GCA_027575255.1 Scolionema suvaense
TTTAGAGAACAAAGGGCGTGGCATTCGGTCTACTAGCGTAAATTGCTGGAAACTGCACTGAGAGTGTAGACAGAGGTGTCTAAACACCTGCAAAAAATTTCTTGAAGCTCTTGCAATGCAAATGCTTTGACAGGCAAAAGTTGTAAAAAGTGCATTTTCGATTTTGGCTGAAAAAAAGCCTTTTGTCCAGGATTGTAGTCAGTGGTACAAAGGAGATGGAATTCTGAAATTCAATGACCTAGTAAAGCTGGAGAACATTCTATGTGTCCATGGCTATCTACATGACAAGCAGCTTATTTACTTTAATGGCCTTTTTTGTATTACACATAACATTTACAATGTTTGTTCTAAAAGCTCCTGCTTGGGTTGTCTATTTGTCCTCTGTAACTCATCTTCTAGTTTTTGCGTTCATTCAATTACGGCTTCTTGTATAATAGTTTTGGAGTTTTTGTTCTTCTAAATTGGGTGTTTAATTAGTAAACCCATAGTTATTAGCCTTTGTCGAAGCCAGCCACAGAAACCTATTAAACAACATTTTCTTGATACTTCTTAGAATAATTGCATGCTGTCAACTATGCATCTATGACAGAAGATTGCACTTCCGGATAGATCAGGGTTAAATGCAAGGCCAATCTACATAATTTTAAAAAGCATTACATGTATCAAAAACTCTCTTAAACATCTCCTTATTGATCGCGGGACATATCTGGAGAAATATAAATGATAGCAGATACTGCAAATAGGGAAATACTTTTAGACTATTATTTTTCTGTTGCCTGCTCAAAAACTCCTCGCGAAAATTCCCACCTCAGGGGAAGCGAGCGGATCAGTGATAAATGCTGGTCTGAAAGTATGCTATTGTATCTGGCGACTGACACTAGTTGCATGATCTCATTTAGGACCGAATTCTTGGGATAGCATGCTTGGTGTTGCTGCTGTCGCTCACTGTGGAATCGAGAAGAAGCCGGTATTTGGAGGAGATTATGGATGATATGCCGTACAACGAAGAAACAACATGGGATGAAATCCAAGATGCTATTCGTCACAGAGGACAGCAGAGAATAAAAGATGACGATGCGTTTGATTTCGAGGATTTTGGTGATTCATTTGACCATGGAGAGTTTGTTGGAGACTACGGCAATGACGACGGTGATGATGAATTTGATGTGGCTGATTTGCTTGATGGAGCTGCATATAAAGAACCACTTGGTGGCATCATCAAGCCAACACCATCAACTCATCAAGGTGGTCTAGACAATTATGGTGCGGACACAGACTATGGAACATACACAGGCGGTACACCCACCTACGGCACTAGCACATCGTCAAGCACAGGATATACAACTGAACCTGCTTCCTCCTCCACACAATCGCCTGCGACTTCCTCCCTACCACAACCTTCGCCGTCACCAACAGGTGGTGCATGCGAAGTAAAAACTCCCTTAGAAAAGTTGAAAGGGCAGTATCGTACACTGTCTCACCTTTTCCCGGACAGGATAGCAACCGGATATGGAGCAGCACAAAACTTCATCGATTTGACTCAGTTAAAACGAACAGAAAATTCACGGGGAAGAGTATGTTCTCCTCCAAAACATAGCAAAGAAGTATTGCAGCTTTCCCGTCGATTGAAACGACTGATGAAAGCCAACTTACCAAAGTATTTAAAATATCTGAATTTGGAGAGCTTGAAACCTGGAAATATGAAACCAACTGGAGCTCCAGCTGATCAAACAGATACAGGTGAGCATTTTCTTTACAAACACGCATATTGGTGCATACCATATCAAACTGAATCGTCTGGGAGAATGGGTACCTATAACGTACCTCAAGCAGAGATTTAGGAGATGGATGGACTAGGTAAATCCCATTAAGAAGGTTTAGCATAGCACCGACCTGTATGGTATTAAACATCAGTCTTTATCCCAGTTTTTCCACATTCAGGAATTGCTTTTAAGACATACTTCCGACGTACTTTTGTGATGATAAAATTTCTCAATTACTGTACTACGAACTGATTCAGGCTGTCAGGTGTCTCAGATACTGCCACAATAATTTCTTTTGAGTGCATGTAAGTCTTAACATTTGTATCTTGCAGCTGCACACGGCAGACGTGTTCGTAGAAGCACAAGTTTCCAACATCCGAATGGAAGTGTGACTGAAATCAAGACATGCATAAAACGAGGAACATTAAAAGATGATGGAACACGAACGCTATGTACAGAATGTGCAGCCACAACAACTCTGCCCTCAGATAGGTACGTGTATGTACGTAATATCTTTCACGATTGCTTTTTAGTGAGAACGTCTGATTAGGACGAAGAACAGTTTTCGGCCTTGTTTTGCCTGATGGGACCTTGAAAGAAACAGAACTGCACGTAGTAGTCTCTGATATAATAGCAGAAATGGTCATCTACACTGGCTATAGGGGTTGTAAGCCTCTTGTTTCATTCATTGGAATGCTTCTCTGTATTTCCACAATTGTGTAACAGCTTGTCCTTTCCAACTTCTACAAAAAAACAAAAAAAAGCAAGTCACTAATCACTCCAAATTCAACTTCAAATATCAAATAAAGTATAGAAACTGGATAATGGATAAGGGTAATTCTATTCATGTTGTACCGTTTTCATTGATACTACCACTCCATCCTTTGATTCATCATTTTACATTTATAATATGTAGGGATAAAGATTTAAGGGGAACTATTGCGTCGCGATTCAGCGATCCATAAACGAAAGTAATTTGTACCCTTTTTTAAACATCAAGAACTGACCCTGTATGAACTAATTGCTTTTCGACATCCAGTAAAAAGCACCAAAAATGAGCTCGTAGTAAGGTTTTGCAAGCTTAATCTAGGACAGTGACGTTACGTAGGAGCGTTTGGAAGTTGTGTTATCATTCGATTGCTGCCAAACACCACCAACAAAGAGAATCATATTTGTGCTACTGACAGTTTCTTGCTCCCATGAACAATCCTCAGGCACACTGAACATTCTACTGCAAGATCCCAAAAATTGCTGAAATAAAACTCCGTTGTTCTCGCCTGTCTACAACGTACATAAAACACTGTCCTAGAAATAGGTCACGACGTTCAAATGACGCCAACCTCACCGTCCTAGATTTGTTTTGCGAAGTCTCACTGGTATCTGCATGAGCACTGGTAGAAGTATAACGGAATCCGTCTAACGCGGACACCATTTGTATAAAATAAGTTTACGCCTTATAGGGCTGTCCGCTTTACAGACAATGTACCCAAAAATGACTCTCAAGCCAAAATTTTGTTGGGGGAATGACACGTCTTGGTTTAAAATATACGTTGTTTTCTTCGTTTTATCCACCTTTGTGAGCCCCATTTGGACTGGGCTTTTTTGGGCTCCTCATGGGCGCAATATTTCAGGAAGGGAAATAGCTAAACCGTTGAAACTTGGTACACTCATAGATCACCAGGCAACGAACAAAATAGCAACAAAGAATTGACCCAAAATAGCAGGTGGCAATGATGACGTCATCGCGAATTTCCTCACATTTAGTGTGCCCTACATGAAGTCCTGTAAGCGAGAGTCATTTTAATGGTCTCTGTTTACACTCTCTTTTTTATATAAGAACCATAAACTTTGATCCGAGGCTCGTTGTTCTTAAGTTTGTTTTTAATTTGTTCTTATGTCACAAGACAATACTGGTGTTAAGTGCGACATAGAATCGCTTTCTTCGTACATTAACTATCTATAAAAACTAAAAGTTAATGACATTTAAATTCATCTTCATAAAGTCTTCGCTTTGCGTAAAAAATAGGCTTACTGTTCTTAACTTTTGTGATTACACTGAGCCTTGGCTTGTTCTTAAATTGTTCTTATTTTGTTGGCAAATAGAGGCTCGTGTTCTTGTAAAATTGTTCTTACAAAAAAAAGAGTGTAATCGTTTGGAGTTTCGCAGCATTCTGATCAGTACAGCATACCTTTTTACGATTTTTGGTCAGAAAATAGAGCGAATTCCATGGCAATGGTCCTAAGCCTATTCAGGCCGGGGTATTTTGAAACTTGGTACAGCCGGGCGATCACTATTTTTGAGAATTTGTTATTGTATTATCATCAGATCAGTCTTACCAAAGCAGTAATGAGACGGGCGGGAAATGCGAAAGTCAACCAATACCCCCGGAAGAGAAATTTAGGCCGCGTACGTCCCAAAAATTGGCTACTACCCACAAACGGTAAATTTATAACCAAAAATGACTTCATATTCGTGTTCCTCTAAAAATTTTGGGAAAAGTCACTAAGTTTCAGGTGTTTAGCACGTTTCGTTCACCCGTGGCAATCGTTCAAAACGTTTTGTGCCGTGATCCTACAGGGTTAAAACAATAGGGCTCCCACAGATAATGGGTCACCGGGGCAAATTTTTTTTTCAGTCCAAAATGTTGCTGAATAAAATCTATCAAAACACACGAATTTTTGTGCTGGGTCAAAATAGCGTTTAACAGCTACGCGCAATAATGTAGCTGTATGGGACGGAATCAACAGCCCAAATACGGTAGGAAATTGATTATGGTGTTGAATGGGCAAAGAAGGACATTGAAAAAGCTGAAGTAGAGATAGTAAATAAAGGAATTGAAAATATATGGAAAATAAAGAATAAAAAAACATAATCATTCATGTGTCCACTTTACGCAAATATTCTTTCAGGCAAAAGGCCATTTGGTGTTAAAGAAAGTGTCTGTTTTATGAAGTGTCCGCTTTACTGTCTGTCGTATGGACCATTGCCTATGAGAGTTAGGCCTGAAATCGATCCGTTCCAAGGAAAGTGTCCGTTTTATAGAGGTGTCCGCATCAGACAGATTTCACTGTATTTTACATTGACTTTTTGTTCCTCACAGATATCCACCATACATTAATGAAATCGTTTGTGACAGTCAAGACAATGCATGTCTTACATATGAAGGATCATGCGTGCAGAACGTGATACACGTGCGATTTAGACAGGACACGAAAGGCGTGGGATTGAAGAATCTGGACCAGTGGAAAGAATACATGCAAGCAGTGCGAGTGTCATGCAGTTGTAATGTTCTAGATGGATCTATGTTTGTAGCGTATGTGTGATTTTTACGACCTGGAACCGTGTTATCGCCGTCATGACTCTCACTGTAAGCTGAAATATCAAACATATCTTACCCAGACAGAGAACTGAAATATGCTATCGATAGTGCGTTAAAAATATTTCGACGAAATAGTTTTATATCACCTCGCTCGTTACAACGAAAGATTTTCAAGTTTAATTGACGCTGTCATGCCAACATGCTAGCTTGAATTCTTAACATTGCTGGAAGAGAACGGTTTTCTGTGATCATACTTCATTCTGAACATTGTACAATGTTATTTTGTTTGTTTTTTTGCGGCAGAAGAAGCTATGATCAATTTAAAATTGCATGCCTTTCTAGTCGTTTATGTTGTAAATTGTTTTGCTAATAATGCAAAAGGACAACTTCGAAAAGTCTCGCAGAACGATTCAGGTTTTACTACGACAGGTTTTGCGACAGCCGAAAACTTACCATTCCATTAACTTGCATTTGCTACAATATGGTCCAGAGGAATAAAAAAATTAACTTATAATATTTCTTAGGGTTTAATCCTAGTGCCAGTGGGACCTTGGGACACCCTAGTTTGTGGAGGTGGGGGAAGGGGCTAAAAAACCTCCTTTCTTAAAAAAGGCTACAGCCATACCCAAACCAATAACACGTACTAACAGGGCAACTATTGAAGTTTTACAGTATGCATGGATTTGCAAACAATTCTTGCATAAGTTATGCTGTCATCAGCATAATTACCGTGATTTAAGAATTTTGCTCATTAATCATGCAAAATTTCAACGTCCTCAAACATTTATTCTGATTGATCAAAATCTTCCAAATAGTGTAGATAACAGAAGTTTTTAGTCTTTTTACTTGCGCTGCCATTAACCCTTCGTCGGTAACGCTAAAAAAACTGGGGTGCAAACGGTAAGTTGGGGGGGGGGGGGGGGAGGGGGGGGGGAAAGGAGAGGTGGCCCAGCCCCTGTCGAATATGATGCTTCCTTTACAGCTCTGAAGATAATTTTCGGTACACACCAAAAGGGGTCTAAGACAAGGTTGCAAGCCAATTTTGGTCAAATTACAGTGTCCATTTGTTTGTTTGGGTGGCCGGACACAAACGTACTGTAGATGCATGGTATAAGGCTGCCAGTGAATGATATTTTGGTTAGGGCAATTTTGACACTTCCTGATGCCCAATACAATTGAAACGTGGCAGGCAGATAAGAGTACCACGTTTATTATGTATTCCAAACTTGGGGCTATAAAAGGACGGCCAGGGTATTTTTCAGACCGGTATGTGAATTAAAAAATGGAGTAATTTCGGTGAATTTTCAGGTCTGTAAAATAGCCCCTGTTGATCTAACCAAACTTGGCAGACACATTGAGGCTATTCGGAACAATGTTAGAAGATGATTAGTGCTGTAGAACGGGAGATATCGACGAAAAACCTCCCGGCCAATCAGATTGCTCAAAAAGTACCCTTCAGACATGGGCCCATATTTCCAGTACTAAAAATGGTAGGATGGCGATTTTTCCGCCAGAAGGTGCCCAATACGATTTTAGTAGCACAAATCTCAGCGCAGCTGTGCTGCACGCGCCTTAGGCGCGCCAGAAAAAAATTTCCGACAGGGAGGGGTGGTGTACATAACCCTTTACCGACGAAGGGTTAAAAGGCAACGTTTCCAGCCTTTGTATATCACTCTTATCAGAAATTGTTATTGCCGAGCGTTTTTCGCCTAATTAAAATTCTTTGTATTTGTTGTAACGGAAAAGTATATTGCTGGTCTGCAAATTCAACCGCATGTCATTCGCAGACCAGACCATTTGAGAGACCAAAATTTGGAACGTCTCCCTCATTTACGGGCAAGAATAAGTGGTACAAATTTCAAAACCATGTATATAGTGAAAGATGGTTTTCCGAGGGATGGGGGAGGGGGGTTGGAACGAACACCTCGCGTTTTGTTGGAGTACTTAATTGCATGAAAATTTCTCGCCCATTTTAATTTTGCCTTTTATTGTTGCTTAAAATTGCATTTCGCAGCATTTTAATTTCGCAGTTCAGGCTAAATTGCGAATTTAGTGGCATCTTCATTTCGCGGTTTGGGCAAAAATATAAATTTCGCTGCATTTCAATTTCGCAGTCTAAATAAAAAATGAAAACAGAAATAACTCCCTTGTTCCAAAACGGCGCATTTTCACCCGTTTTTGATAAAATATAAACAAAGAAAGCGTTCGCGAAACCACGAAATTTTCATGCAATAAAGTAGTCCAACAGATGTAGTAAAAGTTCGAAAAAGCCTAATACACTAATCTGAGGGTTAAGTCCGATCCAGAAAATAATTTTCACATAAAAACAAGAAGAATATGACGGAAACCAAGTACAGAATCCTTCACCTACTGACAATTTCAGATAAAACAAGATGAAGATCAACCCAATAAGCATCTTGTGTTGCTTAAGATCAAAACAAAAACTCAAGGTTTACTTCTACTACAATATTTCGGCAACAATTCCCGTGCCATTTTCAAGCCAACTACAAGGGCACAATAGCTACCAAGTACAACCTTTGAATTCGGTTGACGAAGAGTAGCTACCACATGTACTACTACATGTATTTTAAAGGCTTTTCAAAGTTTTCGTTTATGACATGTGCTAATCTGGTCAGGGGGCAAGCTTTTGAAAAATTGCACTCTAACAAACCACCTGTTTGCCACCAGCTGCAAAGCTGTAAAGAGGAATGAGAAAAAACGAAATTTTCGGTGTTTAAGAAGCTCTAAGACGCCCCCAGTTTGCTTTTACTGTACAAATTATACATCAATCGAAACTTCTCAACAGACTCGACAAAACGATGTCGGCATTTTTGTTGTTTTTGATTTGATCGAAAGTAAGTGATTTCATAACGAAATTTCAAAAATCTTTCCCATTTTCAGCCATAACTTCTAATCGGAAAAAAATCTCGAAAAATGCCGAAACCATTTTGGAGGTATAACATGTACGATTCACTTAGACCTGGTTTGGTGAAACAATATTGAGCACAGGGGGACTTAGAGCAGCGCAAAGGGGCTATAACCAAGATTTCAAATATTCCTTTTGTTTACAGGCAACAGGAGGCAATTTATCTCAAAAACTGCAGGATATGATGGAAGCGCCCTCAATTAATGCATTGGACATCATATGACTACTTGGAAACTTTGTTGAATCTAATTTGCATGCTCTTGAATGAAGCACCACCTAAGCCTTTGCAGTATCCTAAACCTTTAGGGCTCTGGAATAGCTCAGTGGTGGCGCGGTCGCCTTGTGCACGCAAGGTCGACGATTCGAATCCCACCGGCCGCTACTGGTAAGCGCGAAATCCCTAAGGGCTAAGACGGATAGGGGCTCAGTAAAACCTAGCACTGAGTGATAGTGAAGCGATGAGGAGAGAACGAGTCTACAATTCAAGTATACCAGTAATCACGGAGAAAGAACGTCTGCTGCAGACGTAGATGGGTTTCTCAAGGTGAGCTCGTGGGGACTTAAATTCCGTAAAGTGTTGACAAATGATTTCTTAAAAACCTCATCCCCTTTCCACCTGCAACCCTCCGCTGGCATAGTACTCAAGGCCAGGTGTCTCCATTCCTCTGAACTAGAGCCTCGCTCTTAACACACAGGAGCAGATGCACTGACCCTAGCAACGAGGCCCTCAGTGTTTTGCTTTGTTTCCCGTAGTACCGATTAAGTCGTTCTAAAGGCAAACCTACGCGCAAATACGAGCACGATTTGAAGTCATGAAGCTCCATAAAACAGTCAAATTGGACTGTTCTCATCTCAACACAGAGTTTTATTGACTGATAAATACTACTTCATTGTCAGTAAGCCTTCTGCGAAGTAAAACTTTTATACTAACATATACAGTCACTAGTTTTCTAGCACAGGACTCTGAGCTCCATGCATAGCAGAACAACGAAGTGCTGTGATACATAAGAATTTCTTTTTGATACGCGTCTTCAACATATTCCAAGCATAAAAAATAACACCATCTCCGGAAATTTATTTTCTCAACAAATCTAGAATTCTAACTTAAAACCTATCTTCGACGCTTCTTCTTACGCCTTTTTCTGGGGCCGTCTTGTCCATGGACAAAATCTGCCCTGAAGTTCTGTTGAATGTTTTCTCTCGATTTACCATCGAACCAATCTCGATCTAGCCTGCGAGAACTCCTAACATGCGCTGCATGCCGTTCCTTCCGAACTAAGTCCACCATATACGCAGACGGTCTATCTCTATCCCTATTCATCGGCACTGGCAATTTAGAATCACGTTCATACTTCATGTTCGACCCAACAGCACGACCAATGATTTTCTCCAGTCGACGTTGCATGGCTGTAACGGCATCTCGTTCGATAAATAAGTGCTCGAATCGATAACTGAAAGATGTGAATGTACGTTTTGAGAATTTGCTTCAATTACATAAAACCTGCATATACGCAAATTAAATTCATTTTCTCAATACACATTGACGTGCATGCATTCTTACTATGTTATAGATCACACAGACTCAAGAACCAACAGCATAATTTGGAAACGTAGTGGTCTACAATGATATTTAACCTATGCAATAGTGGACAGCCGAGCCACCTCCTCTATGTATTTTGTTTGTGATTTCAGAAACATCTTACGCATCCATCACAAAACGCAAACGTTTTGATAACCAATCACACAGCAATCGTCATCACAGCACCGTGAACAGAAAACAATAAGCAGTTACCTGAGCCAACGATAGAGATCACAGCACTCGTGCATATATTCCAAGTGTTGTAAATGGCCAATGTTCCTTGGAAACTTTTTCGGGGGCCATCCAAGCATATTTCGGAATTGGGACGTCAGAATCTGCTCGTCTTTGGAAACACGAACCGCAAGCTAAACAGATACAAAAGCACGAACTAATTATACTTGACAGAAAAAATAATAACACCCTTATGTCTAGGCAAGGACTTTACAAATGTTTAGCCAGCCACGCCCACTCAATTTTCCAATAGAGGTTTCATCCTCGGTGGCCACAGAAAACAAAAGAGTATTTCACATGGCAACTCTCAGCCAAAAAACGATTTAACATGGCCCAGCTTAGGGCATGAAGCAGGCAGTCCACATTCAATAGCAAGAAACCGGTTCAATTTTCACGGTGCAGCTATCATGCTTGCTAAATGACATCAAGAAAATTTCGTTAGGTACCAAAGAGATACCTTTTTATGAAGCACTTTCCAAAATGAGAAGCAGCATTCAGAAACCACCAAGCCTCAATCCTTAACTTTCGTTGTTCAATCAGTCACCTACCATCATGGGGTACGAGACCAAAAATGCTTGAATTCTGAGGCTGGATGTCAACATCCGACAACAATATTTTCTAGAAGCATATCAGGGCTTTTCTAAACTGTAGAACACTGTAGAACACTGTTTTGTGTTAAGATCAGGCACAGAAGCATGGTTTACGACCATTTTACACATAACATAGCGCAAATTAAAGAAAAATTGGGCTGTAAGCAAATCCACGAGAGAAAAACTCGGAAGTGATGTTCTTAGAGAGAAAATGTGTATAAGAGTCAACATGTTTTGCTTCATATGCAGAAGAATGCAAATTTCTCCAAGCAGCAGAAGAAACAACACAAAACAAAATAAAAACAAAAACAAACAAACAAAAAAAATGGAACCTAATACAGCATGTGAACACGTCGGCTTCTCTGTTCTTTTCTGAATGAGCAATTGTATTCGTTTGGCGTATGTAGAATTTGTTCGAGATCGTCAGGGGCATCGTGATGCAGTAATTCATTCCTGAAGTGAAGATCTGTTTAACGACACGGTCATCATACTATAAATCCGAAGACGGGTTTACACAATGCCAATAAAAGATTTTGCAGTGTGAAGAATAGATTCCCTCACTGCGAGCAATGAAATCAATATAGTCAGGACATCTATTTACTATAAGCTACAAAGACTCATCAGCATCATT
>JAOBRC010582342.1:0-11039 GCA_027575255.1 Scolionema suvaense
TCCATCCCCCCCCCCTTAAGAAAGGGGGGGTTCGCACTATGCACCCACAGAGCGGGTGGTACAGTCAGACGCAATAATCTCAGCAGTAACTGTGTTGCGCAGCATTCTTCATCTGGTGTACGGAATCTTAAGACATCTACGCAACCGGCACCGAAAACCGCGTCGAGAAATGCCACGTGGCTGTCAAGAAATGGTGCTCTGAAGTTGAAAATCTCAATAGGGATTTTTGGCTAATTTTGGACTTTATTTGAGAAATTTAAACACCTTGTATTTATTTCTAGAACTGGTGCTGTTATGCACTTACTGTCTGCATGCCATACAATGTTTTTCGGTTGCTTCATGGTGATCTGTTGCTTGCACGTGAAAAAAATTGAGAAAAATCTGAGAAAAAAATTCAATTTTCTTGTGAAAAGGCCTCACTTTTCTTGCCCCAAGAATTTTTTAAGTTAATTTAGTTTTCTTCTGAAACGTTTTCCGGAAGTACAGTAGCCAAGTTTAAAAGAAAAACAGCTTCATTCCTTCAGATGCATCCATTTAGATGCTGTTGCTGGAAAAATAAGTGCTTTCAAAATCTGGTATTTTGTTCTCAGGAAATTTGATGGGTATTCGAGCACCTGCTCTGCAGGTGCTCGAGAGTGAAAGGGTTAAAGCAAATCACTCTCTCTTAGCTGACCTAGATCAAAACTATGGTAGGGTCTCTAGATCCCATTTTGATCTTTGCCCTATTTCATCCTTTAGCCTCCTTGAATCTAGCTAAAGCTTGACACATGTGTTTTCCTATCAAGGTGATTAAGAACCATCTCACTCTTTCGTTGTTCACCTAAGCAAGTAGTCAGACAATTTTATAATGTCATTTTCAATTTTTGAGTCCTATAAAATTAGGTCTGTTCTTCCGTCCAGCTGTCCATCTGTCACCAAGGCATTTTCCTGGATAACCGCTCAATGGATTTTTCTGAAATTTGGTATGAAGTTGACAATCTGTAATTGAAGAAAAGTGATGGAGCCGGAATGTTGAAAAATGTTTTGTTTGGCTTGCAGGTGGCAATTTATGCCCAAAAACGGCCATTTTTAGGGTTTTTTAAGAACATTTCAAAATTTGTGTATTACTTTTTTGTGATTTTTGTCGTGAAACTACAGGGAAATAGCAGTCATGCTGTGGACTATGTTTCATATGTGGGAAAACTCTCTTTCGGCTTGCAGGTGGCAATATATATACATCCCAAAATAGTGTTTTTCATGTATTTTTTTTTAAATATGTCAAAAACTGTTCATTAGATTCTGGTTGTTCTTGGTGTGAATATTGGGAGCAACTTTGCGCATGATTTAAAGCATATGCTTTCGTGTCCGGAAAATCTCATTTGGCTTAGGGGTGGCAATTTGCATCCAAAAATGGCAATTTTTATGGTTTTTTCCACACTTATCATGAACGATTGATCTGTTCCTTGTTATTTTTGGTGTAAATATTTGGGGCAACTCTACACATGTTATGAACCATGTGCCATGTCTCTGGAAAATCATGTTTGGCTTGCAGGTAGCAATTAATGTCCAAAAATGGTGTTTTTCAAGTTTTTTTCCCAACATGTCAAAACCTGTTCATCCGATTCTTTTCATTTTTGGTGGGAATATTAGGGACAACTCTACACATGCTTTGAACCATATGCCATGTCTTCTGAAAACCTCGTTTGGCATGCGGACGACAATTTGCATCCAAAAATTTTCAGGGTTTTTTCCAAATGTGTCTACAATGGCTTATCTTTCACTATTGACGTGGATCTTAAGGGCAACAAAGCTTATGTTATGATTCATGCTTTATGTCTTGGGAATATGTTGTTTAGCATGTGGGTTGCAATTTATGTCAATAATGGCTGTTTTTAGGTCTTTTTTATATTTCAAGAACACTTCATTTGGATTTTTGTCATTTGTGGTGCAAATCTTATGGCTTACGGGTTCTTTTTCTTTGATCTAATAATTCTCACTTAAGTTTGCGGGAGTCCACCAATTCTGGAACTTGTTTATTTAGTCTTTGGTTGAGTACATTTGGGATGATGATAACTTTTTCTTAGAGCTGTTCACATTTGCCGTCCACTTTTTACAATTTTCCTCGGGAGAACCTTGTGAAAAATTCTTGCTGATTTTTTGAAATGGTCGAGGTAGATAAAATTTCAAGTGCTCTCCTGGTAAAACGTGCGAGGTTCACTTTGACTTGGTGTTCAACTGTGCAGATCATGGGGATGGGGAGGGTTAGAATCCACCCCCAGCAGGGTTTTTGTTTTACATTTTCGCAATTTGATGTTCTTCTGTGTCTCTCCCAAGTTTGGTGGGTGTGGCACCACAAGTGCAGAAGTTACCAGGGGTGGAATAATCCCCGTATATATTACTCTGTCCTGCCTTAATCCGGATCATCCTGGTACTGATATTTTGGACATATCATTAACTGGTGTTGGGATTCGAACCCTCAATCTTGACTGTTAAGGAATCACTCTACTGCTGCAAATGTAACTGAGGAAATCTTTTATTTCGCCTAAAAGGTTGTAAATGATTTTGTGCTGTGTTAATACTGATCTTTCATTTACTATGTTTCAGGATGGGATCAAGGATTGCTGAAGTAAGTACAGAATAATTTGGTCCTCCCGATATAGAACTCGTGTTTATGTCTTAATCTTTTTTGCTGTTAAAATAAGTTTTGTTTAGAATTGCATGCCCTTTACAAGCATTCGTGTCATGAAGACTATTACTATACTGACATAAGGATGATTGACACCGACTAAATCAGCAAATAAGCTTGTGCCTTGTGCTTTTTTTGATGGGTTTCGACTCTCATTAGCTTAAGATGGCATTCTGGGATAGGCTGTACTACTGTATTCCCTTCTCAATTTGTGCGAAGCAGATTGGTGTCGTTCAGAAGCGGATAGCAGATGATGGTCACAAGCCTGTTACAGCTTGATTACACCGAATTCAATACTTTTATGAAGTGGACTTGCTTTTTCTGGCACTTATGAGTGAGAAGTCAATGGATACCGCAATACTGACTGTTATGCACATTCTAACCATTTATTAGGTTTGAGAAGCTATATCAGAGATTTTTTCATGTCCTTTGCGATCTGCAGAACTCTAGTGTTAGTCATATTTTTTCAACCTGTTCCTTGATTGCAAGTGGTCAAAATTGAATTTCAAGACACCGTGAATTTTCAGACAAAGCATTTGCCTATTCAGTTGATGTTGCTGTTTTTTCTACTGATGGCGTGGCGGAAAGGGATACTGAGAGCTCCCAAAATCAGTAATTAAAATAGTTTGTATGAGTCACTGGAGTATCAGTGTGCTACTAGCATTTGATCGTGTTTTTCTTTAGCATGTGCGAAGGTGAAAAAAGGAAGTTGAGGATCCCGCCAAGCTTAGGATATGGCGAGAGCGGAGCACCTCCAAAGATTCCTGGTATAAACTATGTCTTTTAATTTCACCTTAAAGTACTGTACTGTATTATTTAAGTGACTCTGCTACTAAATTCCAAGTCCAAACTCATAATCCATATTCACTACCATTTCGATGAGTGCCTTCACTTCTGTCACGAAGGAAGATTCTCGCAAACAACTGACTTACCGTTACTGTATACCGCTTTACACTCGTTGTGTTTCCTTTGTACTCTACTGCTCTATAGTATTTAATATTTGCGGCTCTATTGTTGTGGATAAACGGTCAAGCAGACATTTTTGTTGTGAACTAAATTGTTTTGAAATAAGAGATACCGTAAATCCTCGATGTAGCGCCGCCCTCAAATATGCGCTTTTTATCTTAGGTGATGAAATGCAGCGCTTTACTGAATTATTCCTGATTAAAGAGGACTATTTTTGGATTATTTTTTGCGAATTTTGCGATTTTCTGCTACATTCGCAAAGTTAAATCCACGCAAAATTTACCATATTGAAGCTTTAACCAGACTGAAAGCAAACAGAACCAGTTTTCGATTGTTAATCAATAACAATGTGCTCAGACTTGTTCTTTCTCTCATTTACATGTTAACAACTTCCTCCTTTTCTTTCATTGATGTGCATTCGCTAAATAACTTCCATATATTTTCTCTGCAAATCCCTGATTCGCAAAAATAAATCCACGGAAAACGCGTCCAAAATTGAAGTCACAAAAATAAGTCCACGCAAAAATTTATCCCCTTAAGGTAGGCAGGACTTACATATTACATTTCATTCGACGCCAATACTTAACTGTTTTCTTTTTTATCAATAGATATTTTATTTCATAATGACTATTTCTGCAGAAATGTATTAATTTTTCTGTAGAGAAATAAAATGTTTTTCTGAAAGCCTTTCTTTTGGAAAAAAAGGGGCGCTTATTCGAGGGCGGGGCTTTTCCAAAAGAAAAGTTTAACTAAGGGCGACATCAAAACTGTCGCGTTTTGAATAAGCGCCGCGACCCTTATCAAGGATTTATCGGTTGCTCAGTTTTGTGTAATATTTTTTGTGACTGTGGTAGCTTTGCACGGTCCAAGCAAAAAGAGAGAAGAGAGAGCTGAATGAGCCAGTATAACTTAAGCGATATAATGCGGTTGGTGTTCAAATCAGGTTACCAGTATTCCATCTGGTCAGCAAAATGATATCAAACCGGCGGTTAGCTCATGGACTAGTACGGCTAAAAGTGAATTTCTATGTAATCCAGGGCTTGAATTATTTGTTGTATCGAGTTTCGAAAACTATTCCATTCTCAATCACGTTGTCGTGTTATTATCCTTGAAACATGTAGCAGCATTCTCTCACTCCGTAGCCAAACAGAGTACCACTGAAGAAAGTAAGAGTAAAAGCTGCACCAGTATAATCAGGCATTTCTACACAAAATAGTGCCGAACCGTTATGTATTGATGTGGTATTCCTTTCTAACTGTTTGGACTTCAGATAATGTGGATCCTAAATACGCTCCATGAGTGCAAGAAAACAAATTGAAATAGCAATAAAATAAATAGTAATTATAAAAAAAATGCACCTAAAATTTTTGGGCGAAACATTTTCAAATGATTTTCGTATGTTTCTGCCATTAGCGTGATGCCTTAACTGTGGTTTACAAGAATAGTTATTGTTTTTAGAAGGTAATTTGTTGACGATACTGACGGTTGAAGTCGAATGGTTTTCTAATTACTGTGTTAATTGTACAATTTTAGATAGCTATGATTTAAAGCTACTGTGGTCATAAAAAGTTTAGACAAAGATTTTCTTCCATCCAGAATTCTTGCACTCAAGGTATTTGACGTACAATTTACTAGAAGAGAGTCGTGAACTCCATAGTAAGTAGAAAGGTGGGAAGGGAAAATTTAGAACATCACGTATCACCTGTACTGATAATAGTATAGAGGCATCTGTTTTTATTACACCTGTCTTGAGTGAAGCTGGAAAGGGTGGTGGAATAAGTGCGTTCTGGATTGGAAAAGTAAGCGAAACATTTAGTAATGAGAAGGGGAGTCTAGCACAATAAAGTTATCGACTGGCCGTATGCTGTGTAATGATTTGTTTATCATAACAATTACGTTGTCACAAAGAGAAAGCAATGAAATAGATAACTCCATAATTTACATCATGAAGATAGAAGTCCAGTCCAAGAGTTTTCATTATCTTGTTTGCTTATCACGTTCTATTTTTGGGACATGGGTGGAGTTATGCACGTTATGTTGCGGAGCATAAGGGCGTATGTTCTGCTTGTTGATGGGTATTGGGGGGGGGGGGGCAAATTTGCCCCTCCCCTACCCCCATATTCCACAGAGGTACTAATGCCTCAACGACAGACATGAAAACAACGACATTTTGTGTGATTGTATAAGTCATCTTCGGAGGAAATTTCAGTGTGCCGCTGGCAAAAGGTGCTGGGTATTATACTTTAATGGGATTAAATTTCGCGGGGATTAAATTTCGCGGATTTTGCGGATTTGGGTGTCATCCGCGAAATTAAGTCCCAATGGAAATTTGAAAAGGGCTCATTCGCGAGATTAAATCCCCGCGAAAAATTTGAAACTTTTCTTCCATCCGCGAAATGTTCAAATTTTTATCGTGTTTGATTTTTTGTCCAGGAGGGCATGCAAAACGCAAGAAAGTCACTTAATTTTTCTCTATCAAAACCTCACTGTGTTTGAACGATGGGTGTATTATTATTCCTGCTATGTAATACAGTTAACGCTCTCTTAATTCAAATTTCAAGAGGGATACGGATTTGTTGGAATTTTTTGGGAGAAGATCTTTTTGCAAGGTTTCGTGCCTTAAAAATTTTCATTTCTTCCCTGATCCGTGAAATTAAATCCCCGCGAAAAGTTAGGAAGCCCCTCATCCTAGCATGATACAAGGTTTCAGTTATTACCCAGTTGGCCTTCGTATGCGTTTGATGTTCGATCAATGTCACTGTATTCTTCATACTGTCTGTCTGTTTGATTTTAGGAGGTGCCGTGCTGATCTTCGAAGTTGAGTTGATGAAAATCGAGCGCAAATCGGAGCTGTAATTTGTGTTTATACGAGCTGCTTTTCGTTCACTTTGCGTTTTTCGATGCCTAACGTAGGGGTCTAATGTACTTGTTTATTAAAAGCGTAGAGCTTAAATAGTATGTTTACGACGACAAGATCTGCTTCTGATATTTGGTTCAATTGCGTTAAGAAATGAATTGATTTCTTACTCTTATCTTGGAAAGTATACCATGCTCTTGCACTTGCTTTATCACCCCAGTTTTTAGGCTCTGTATATTGGCGCGTTTGGTTGACCCTATAAGCCATTGTACATGCAGTATCTTAGTATCACCATTGTTACATGCCTTTGCTTTTTTCTCATATCAAGTGTTGCATTGTGGAAATGTATTTTTTGTATGCAAGGAATGAATTGCAATACGTAATAGAGTTCTCTCTGCAAAGAAATAGTATTTATTCTTACAGATCATGGTACGTAACTGATCGGTGTATAAGTTCCACATACTTCAGTAGATCAGCTTCAAAACCACGCACGTTGTGTTGGCTCTTGGCCGTTCTTATTATGCTTCATATACATCGATCGTATTGGTTTAACTTGTAACTTGTATACCGATTCGTGATTGTGCGTGCACCTGCTTCCAACCCCATGTAGCGCAACCAAATCCTATTCTCTTTGTAACAAGTTTCCATTTGCTTCTAAACCAGTAGAGCTGAGATGCTGGTGCGCACAGACGTGTAATTATATTACATAGGAAGTACTCGTGGCACATACAAGGTCATTCGCAGGTTTGATGCCCACTTTCTCGAATAATGACTGTTTTTGGAAAATTTTGTCTGTAAATTTTTCCAAAATTCAGACAATCGTGTCCAAAACTATTTGCACAACTGTGAATTTGTGCTGTAGTATAACTAACTGTCTTAATGCATGCACCACTTCTTGCGACCGTTATTTGTACCCTTTCCTCAAAATATTGTTACAGGATATTTTCTGTTCTTTCTTGCCACTTTGCAGATTTTTTTTCAAAATATAGACAATCGTGGCCAAAACTATTGGCACAAGTGTGACTGTACGTCAATTTCGTACTACAACTTAATGTCATCATGGGTAGAACACTTTTCGCAGCATTTTTTTGTACCCCTTTCCCCGAAACAATGTTGATCATGGTAGGAACTATGTTTGGCATGACCACTTATGCATGTACATCCTTCATGCGTATGTCATATAGTGTTCCATAGTGCACTAAATTCTGGCAACATTGTTTTGGAGGAAGGGGGCCGTGAAGTACATCGAAGTTGAACAGATTTACCATTCACAGCGTTTGGGTACCATATATTATGTTTGTGCCAATATGTTTTTGCCACGATTGTAGACCATCCTGCCTCCCATCCCTGCTTCGTGAGCCCTCCTTGATTTTACTGCGCCTTCGGATTAGGACAAGATAACAGTCAGAGTCTCAGAGTTAAAACATGCATCTTCCTAATGGCACTTGATGCAGCCCAAGTAGTACAGACTGCCTTACTGGAATCAATTAATGCGGGACTAATTTTTTCTATTTTTTTTTTTTGCCAAATGCTTGTCGAAAAATTTCGCGGGATTAATTTGTGCGAATTGGGGTCAAATTCACAAAAATAAGTATCGCAAATATTTATACCGCAAGGTTTTCTCCCGCGTTAATAATGCGAATATGGTGTGGACCTGCAGTACATGCTGTAAGAATATGAAACCAGCGTTGAAAATGCCAAAATTCTAAGAAAATGTTAAGAATATCGTCAGCCTCCAATTTTCAATCTAGATTTTAAAAAAAGACTTTCTCTGCATGTGCTAGCCTTCGAGCATTTATCTACTATCCGATCGCTTTTCATAACCGCGCAGATACACATACAGTACCATACAACAAATGTAACATGTGCAGAAACTTGTTTTCTAAACGCTGAGTTATGAAGCAGTGAATTACGATTTCGAATCATATTTTATTCGCCTGAAAGACCGCTTTTTCTTGATTCAAAATTTCATCAAATTAAGCATATGGTAAGCATAGATGGACACTGAAACCACGATAAATTTCAGCATGACTGAGCTGAAATTAGCTGATGCTTGTAAAAAAGTGTGTGCATGCATAGTTTAAGAGAAAATTTGACCCCAAAAAGGTAAATTTTGAAGAAAATTTCGGCGTATATTTGACTCATTTACTAAGAAAATCGGGTCGGCGATTAAAAACTTTTTAGTCACCAAAATAAAGCGTATTGTATTCAGATTATCACTTTTGATCACTTGGCTCTAAAAACGTATATATTTACCTTCAAAGTCTATCGGAGACAGTCCTTTAAAGGTGGACTTACGTATATTCGCTTTTTTAATTCTATATAATATCTTGTGTGGCATACGGGCTCAAGCGAAAAATCGATTTTCAGCTATTCCCCAGTTATTACTTAACTGTCAAACACTTCCCTGGCTTATTGAACCCCCCTTCCATACCAGACCAAAATATTAAAAATAAATTCCGAAAACTTCGAAGTGAAATGCGTTTTTATCAATTACACATCAACTGAGGTCAGCCGCTACTTTTGGCGATATGTGCAGCAAGGAAATATAGTATACATTTTTTGCAACAAATATGTGTACACAAAAGTTATATAAAACGACGATACATGCCAATACAAATGTTCAACAAAAAGTCATCAGAAAGTGCAGGAATCTTGAGCTTTTGTCTCACCATTACGAAACAGAGTCAAAGCTGAAAACTCTAATAGATCCTTAAGGTCAGCCTTTTCGAGTGCAATAAGTGATGCTTCTAGGTACTTTCTTTTCCTATACGTGGATGGAGCAGGACAAATAATTGACCATGGAGAGCTGTGGCTAGCATTATCTTTTTTGTCTAGTTGGTTCAGAAGCTTCAGAGGTACAGTTGTGTTCAGCCCATCGTACAGCCACGTTCCTTTCTGTTTCTCCAATGTATGTGGAACCATAGGAGCATATTATTATTATTATATTATTATTATTATTATCATTATTATCTATTTCTTTATAGTTGGCGTCTAAGTATACATAGCCATAGCATATAAAATTACAACTAGGCTATATAAATATCTACATGATCTAAAAAAGCGTAAAACCATTTACTACAATATCAAAGTAAGACAAAATCATAGTAAGAAACAAAACGAGAGCAGATAGAGAGAAATCTTTAATAATAATCTCACTGTTAAAGATGAAAGTATTGTTGCAGGGCCCGGTAATAAAGATTCTTGTGTAGTAACAATGAAAAGATCTGATTTATACAGCTAAAGTACAGCAAATGACAGGCAAAGGATTGCAAAACGGTTTATATATTCGCGCACAGGACAATGTTCTATGCCAGGGTTGCCAGCCAAAACAAATTGTTGAATTCCATGGTTTTCCAGAGCATTTTCACTGGTTTTCCAGGGTTTAAACCACTCAAATTCCAGGGTTTTCCAGGGCAAATTTTAAAGCATGAGCAATTTTCCAGGGTTTTCCAGGATTTCAGATCACCGTCATCCATACTGCAGTACTGTAACATGACAAACACAAACACACCCTACATCAAGGTGGTCTGGCTCAGGACTATGGTGGTGAAATTTATACACAAATTCTGTAGCCCAAGATAAAAAGACGTCACTTCCATTAAAGTTACAGAAGATGATGCTAGGTAGATGCTAACCTGGGTGCCAAGCCCTAATTATCTTCGCTTACCCGGCCGTTGTCACATTGCATCCGACTGGCTTGGCCGACTTGCGCTCGAAAATGAGTTGTGAACAGGGCAGATGAGTGAGCAGAACGTTGGCTTGGGTTCCCAGGTTAGGTAGATGCATATACATGACAAGAAAAATAGTTTACATGTGGAGAAGAAGTTAGAACAAGTACACACAGATAATAAAAGGAATCCAGCAATGTAATAACTCAGCGTTAATATTTTGATTGATACCTGACACTAGAAGTTGTCGAGTTATTTGCCACATGCCAATAGAGTGCAGCAAGTACTGCACACGTTTATGGGAACAAAACAACAATCTGTAAGCAGAAGGCGTTGTCCTAAGAGCATCACTAGTAAGTAGAATTCAGCTGTCATTTATCAGCAATTTGACGAAATATGTACGTGCTCAACTAAGATGTCAATCTAAAACTGAGTCCCAAACTCAGCATTCTGTGAGCGAGCAATATTTCCTAGTGCTCAGATTGTGTGAAGTCAAATATCGATAACTTCCTTGTTTTGAGATATCATACACTTAAAAACAAAGCATCCCCTTATTACAGGTGGGCTCCTTTCAAATTGTTAATATCTTGTGGCACATGCAAGGAAACGATACTCTTAAAAGGGGCAGGTACAAGGCACAAGTTCGGTTCAGAGAAAGGCACTAATGGGAGGTATATATATGAACAGAGACAAATAAATGCGTTATACTAATATAACAAAGAATAAAAGGGAACACTAGGAACAAAGAAGCACTTGGCTCCACGAGCCTAAGAGCTACACTTGGTACCCATAGCTCTTTTGAGAATTTGAAAATGCTCAGACAACTAACCATGTTGATAACATGCCTTGAAAATTTCAAGTCTCTAGCTTTATCCAGGCT
>JAOBRC010582453.1:0-11037 GCA_027575255.1 Scolionema suvaense
AACGAAAAGAATCACTACGTCCTGTAACATCTTTATATCCTACGCCAGATAACAATAGTAAGTCTTACACAGTAGTGTGCATTCTTTTAGATTTTGTGTGCATGCTACTTAAAGCTTAAAATTAAATCCCCATTAAGTGCATCGAAATGCGCGTGGTAAGAAGATAAAAGCTATTGAGGACATAGTAAAAATCTTGCTAAATGTACGTAAACGCGATTCAACTTAGTTCAATGGCCGGAAATGTAAAATGGGGAAATTGAAAAATATATATCATATTTTGGGCTTTTCCCGACTTACTGACATTGAAATGACTGCGACAAATTGACAGGAATATATAAACGCTAGGAAATATCAAGTCGTAAATGAACTGTGCAAGCTTAAGGTTGGCCCGAACTAGGGTTTGACCGCCTTCATGTGCATTAAGCTATGTAGATGCTAAGCATACCTGAACCACTGCACAACAATGCTGGTATCAACTCAAATGCTGCCATGTGAGAAAAGTTGATGTTCCTTTGACTGTGTGGACAGCTGAATAGTTATAATATCTGTGGTATAACCGTGCATGGTTATATGACTCATTTTAGGGTGACGTTTTAATTTTTACGAATATGAACTTCATCTTCTCTGCCTATTCCTTTGCAATTTGTTCCAGGTGTGTCCAGGTTTACTCCTTACTTGTTTTGTTCATGCTCGTATTACTGAAAAACTCGATCGCAGTACATTTGGCTATTTTGAGCCTTTGTCTTGTCGGTGTCGCAGTTATGTGTTTTTTTTGGGATGAGTTCTTGATTTTTGAAATTTATGTTTACAACAATTAATTTTAGTTATGGCAATTGACATCAACCCGGTTGTTCCTGTATGCGCATTTGGATGGCCTGTGCCAACTGTGGAAATCAGGTGAGTTAAGTCAGGGAAGTGACTTTCGAATAAAGAATAATTGAGTCCTCTATAAATTTTTAAAAAAATCTTAGTTGCATCGACAAAATCATTTTACTCGTCAAGTCCAAAACATATTTTTAGTGGACATTTCTTGTATGGAAGAGCTTGTATGTGGTTTATTCTTTCTTCGAGAACGCATTGTTTAATATGTCTTGAGAGTATTTTGAAATCCATGAGAATTGATCAGTACAAATGCAGTTGGAAATCAAAGAGACTTTTTCCCCCGGGGTTGAATTCACTATCTGATCCTCCTTGTTTGTATTTGAAGGGTCTTTTTGTATATGTCGTATGTGATTGATTATTCCTATCGTTTTCCTATCTCTCTGTTTTGGCTTTTTTTAAATCAGGTTTATGCAAGATCGCTGTTACATAAAATTGCAGAATAACCTGATTGAATTTATTGGGATTATCTTTACAGAGAGTTGCAGCTTCCATGGTTTAGCTTAGACCGTCGCGAGATTCAACTGCGAGAGGCTCGTCAGAAACAAACTAAGAAAAAGCTGGGGCGACGGAAATTCAGTCAGAAGTGAGTGTTCCTGTTGCTTCTAGTAAGAAACGAAAAGACCTTATTGTATTCCATGTCGTTCCAAGGAAATGGTGTGACGATCCAACATTTTCTCATCCAGATATACGCGTACACTGTTCAGAGGTGCATTGTTTGTGTCTGATGTTGCAGTATTTTCTTGGGATCAGCAATTGAACTATATCTTGTTTCAATGCTGTTGATTAGAGTTTTGGGTATGTATCTTGCTGATTTGATTCTGGTCTGACTTGAATAACAAATGCTGAACTCGAATTTGAAGGGAGTATCTTTCGAATGAAAGGATGTGCCTGCTGGTTGCATTATTGATGAAACGAATACGATATCAATTTTTTTGGTTAGCTATGCTGTCTACGATCATAGACAAAAGGTTTTAAGACTTTTCATCTACATGTCTGTCCCACATTATACAATGAAGCTTGGCCATGGTGGTGATGATGAGCGCCTCTCTTACCAAAATACATTTACACTCTGCTATGCCTTACCTTGCGAATGTTATTTGAGGAGGTATCTATACCTCTCCTCCCCTCCAGCCTCCCCCTCTCTGCCCCTTCCCTTCAATTTAATATTGGTGGAGCTATGTGAGCTATGCCAATTGTAATCCCGTAGGGACTGATGGGAAGCACAAAAAATGATTTCCCTATCGAAGCAACATTGTTGTAGGGGGGAGTGGAGTGAATAGGAATTATATCTGTGTCTCATTAATTTTGTCCATGATTGTAGCAGCTAGCAGAATTCTTCTGATTTATGGTTTGTCTCACTGTGAGTCAAGGTTTCCTTTGTTGAGAAAATGGTTCTCGATTTTGTGTTTCTGCGCTGCAAGATTTAATGTAGAATCGTTCATCTTCCGATCATTTCCTGTGAACTGTGTCTTGCTGACTTAATTTCTTTATAGCCCACCGGAAGGGAAAGATAATATGGTGAATCTTCAGCAAGCTGTTGAAAGGAATTTCTGTTAAGGTTCTGTCTCTCTGTAAAAGATTGTTGGAATGATAACCTTTTGATAGGTTGCGTTTGAAGAATATACTTCTGATCGTGATATTTACTTATGATTACTTGGCAAGATAAACTGGGACTTATAGCATAGACAGTTTCTTCACGCATACGTCTTTGTGTTGTATATTGTATATAGAGGTGTACATATAACTAGAGTGGTGTATATAGATGTTTATCGGCTGGTCCGGCCATAGACTACTTGGATGAGTTGAAACTTTGTTATGTATCTGATCTTTGCGTTTGTTTTCAGAACGTGTGTTTGTAGATTGTAGAGTGTCCTTGATTATGGAACGCATTCTTGTCGCGTTTATGCAGCTTTTCGGTAGTTCGTTCAACACAGAGCGCATACGAAGATTGAATTTCTTTCAACATCATGCTTGTTGTTATAAAAGCTTGTCGACATTATGAGACTCACTTTTGTATGCCTCTTGGCAAACGCACGTGTCTTGTCTTTTCCATTTTAGTTTATTTCCTATGCTATGAAAGGACATGACTGAATACAGAGTGAATCCAAGTTCCAGTTTAATGTACTCCGAGAATACCCGCAAATTTTGCCTACGCATGGATTCGCAGCATTGTTTTGTTGTAATAAAGAGACATTTTAATCAATTTGAAAGACGTATGCTTGTGTCTTCAGACTGAGTTAAATTTACGATCAAAAGAGCGATATTTACTAAAAATGGGTAGGAGTCTGTGGCCTCACATGCGAACTATTTGTAATTTGTCTTCATTGTGTTGACAAATTTTCGATGGAGCTGTTGACGTTCAAGTCTAGTCTTCCTGTCTTGCTTATTTTTGCTGTTTTTATGAACATTTGAAAGATTTCATTTTTCTATCAACCAGCTTGTTTTATGCTGTTTGTTTCGAATACATTCGTGGCCTTCGCAGGGTAAGTGCATCCTAAAGTTATGAACAAGTCTCCAATAAGGGGCAACTTTCCACGCGCACTGTGGTCATTTTCAACGTAAATTGTTGCCTTCATTGAAGACTGATAATTGGACTCCCGTCCGTCTGTCCTTCCGTCACCAGCGCATTTTCCCGCATAACAATCCAATGAATTTTTCTGAAATTTGGTGTGAAGGCGACAATTCGTAATTGACGAAAAGTGATGGAGCCGGAATTTTCCAAAAAATTTGGTTCGGCTTGCAGGTGGCAATTTATGCCGAAAATGGCCATTTTTAGGGTTTTTGAAGAAAATTACAAAATCTGTTCATTACTTTTTTGTGGTTTTGGTGTGAAACTACTGGGCAATGGTAGTTATGTTGTGGACCACGTGTCGTATCTGGGAAAACTCTCGTTCGGCTTGCAGGTGGCAATTTATACATGTCCAAAAAAGGTGTTTTTCATGTTTTTTTCCAAGTAAGTAAAAAACTCTTCATGCGATTCTTGCGATTTTTGGTCTGAATATTAGGGGCATTTCTACGCATGTTTTAAACCATATCTCATGTCTCCTGACAATCTTGTTTGGCTTGCGGGTGGCAATTTAGATCCAAAAATGGCGATTTTTAAGGCTTTTTCCATGAATGTCATGAACGGTTTATGTTCATTGTTATTTTTGGTGTGAATATTTGAGGCACCTGTACGCATGTTATGAACCATGTCTCGGGACAATCTCGTTTGGCTTGCAGGTGGCAATTTAGGCCAAAAAATGGTGTTTTTCATTATTTTTTCCAAATAAGTCGAAAACTGTTCATCCGATTCTTGTCATTTTTGGTGTAAATGTTTTGCGGAACTAATTTTTGCGAAATGCAAATCAATCAAGAGATTTTTTAGAAGCAGCCCACCCCCATGTTATTACGCCCCTCGCTAAAAGATGCAACAGTATGAAACAAAGGTATTTCAAAACAACGTTTTCTTTAACTGTAGAAGGCAAAAGTTGCGAAATTGTCAGTCAAACAGGAGGTATGATCACTTGGAGTAAGAGGAAATTGGCAAAAAGGATCATCTTGCCCCTTCCCGGAATAAGTCACTAGCCCCCCAAATTACGATTATTGAATAAAACGTCTACCCGTCCTATTTATTATCACCCACCAATCAATAAAAAATTTGAAATTCCTCCACCTCCATAGCAATTAGACACCCCCCCCCCTACAATTACATAGTTGAGAGTACTGCTACTCGCGAGCAGAACCAGATTTTCCCAGATATGACCCATCTTTCATCATCACACACGTAGTGTTTCTCCTACGATGTACACCAGAATTCACATGAAGGTAAAGCGGATGACTCATTGCATTAGTAATACAAAAAACTAATGGATTGATCTTGAAATAATTTGAAAAAACCCTAAAAACAGTCATTTGGGTACATAAATTGCCAGTTGCAAGCCGAACAAAAGTTATTTCAGATATGACATATTAGTCTGTGGCATTAATAGTGCTGTGAAGTTCCCACAGTTTACAGTACTCTCTCCAATTAGCGGACACCATTGGTGCATGAGATAGGTGTCCGCTAATTGGAAGTGTCCGCTTTTTAGAAAGTTTTTAATTTTTTTGGCCCAATTTCGATATTGGAGCAGAAAAATTTATATTAAAGTTGTTAATGGCGAGACGAGGGGAACGGGGGCATTATCTCAGACAATGAAAAGAGCAAGACAGTTCAATTCCACCGAATAAATAGTAACTGCTTGTTTGAAAAAAATATGAACATCAAATCCGAACAAATATCTAACGATTTGGTTGCTAAATCTATGATTTAACGGACCAGAAAAACTTGTGAAATGGCTCATAAAAAAAAATAGAAGCCGTCCGAAAAGAGCTCGATTGTAAAGTGTCGAAGTGTTTGAAATAAATTAACTGAAAACTTATTAAAATTTCGTCTTTTTTAATTTTTTTTTTTTTTGATCTGTCCGCTAATTGGAAAGAGAAATAGGGTGAAACTGTCGTTTGGTGTAAAAAATATTGTCCGCTAATTGGAGTGTCCGCCTTTTAGAAAGCTTTCTATGAGACTGACTAGAAAACAGCCTGTGAAATAAAAATTGTCCGTTAATCAGAGGCGTCCGCTTTTTAGAGTGTCCACTAATTGGAGAAAGAACTGTAATTAAAAACGTCATGAATGAATCTAAAAATATTTTGAAAAAACCTAAAAGGAACCATTTTGGGGCGTAAATTGCCTCTGGGAAGTCGAATTATTTCTCATGTCACATATATGCTACTTGCCTGCGTTATGCGAGATTCGTAAGGCACTCCAGTGGGTAAAATGGTATGTTGCTGACTGGCGTATGCACTGATTGTGTTTTGATTGCTTTGCTAAATCGCGCAAGTATCTACCATTCAATGTAGTACGACAGTCGCGAACCAGAGTGCAGTTACTAGCCAAGGGTTCGGTTCGTCTGTCATTTAGGGGCATTCATAGCTGGCTACTTGCCTTCTGCGTGTACTTCTGCATTACTCGGAGAAACTCCCGCGACGTCAAAAACGCGCGAAATTTTTTGGATGAACAAAGAATTTTGCCTTTTTGTGAGGCCCTGAACCCCCTTCCCCAAGTAAAATGAAGATTTGACTGATTAAAATTTTGCGCCATTGTGCTTTGGAAAAAAAAAAACGCGAGATAAACTTTCGAATGCAGAAGTTTCTAAACATTTTCTCGAGATAAACTTTCGCGAATACAAAAATTCGCGAAAGTTTGTCTCGCGAAAGGTTCTCCAAATAATGTAGTTCATTTACGCAATTTAAGCATAAGCAGGTACACAGTGCAAACTAATGAGTCCTGTCTACAGCTTCACTTTCGTTCATCTAAACACGTCATTGTCGCCACACTTTTACGTGATGAATTTCCTTACACAAAACGCCCTAAAAACGTAGTCTGATCAGGTTTTTTAAAATTTACCACCCACTACATTTTAATCCCCCCCCCCAATACTAATTTTAGCAGTCAAAATTCACAACATCATTTGAAGAATACACATACATGTTGTCAAAAATACGCTAAAAGATGACAACCCCATTTATAGAAGCGAGTAGCAGCCAAGCAAAAAGTGATGCCACTATGGCAGGAAGGAGAGATAGTACAAACGAAATAATCAGCATGACAGTCAGTGACTGTTACAAAATGAAGAACAACTCGGCTTCGAAGCCGTTTTCCCTTTCGACAGTACCTGTAGAACGTTTCAGGTACAGGAAGAATTCAGCAAAAATCAATCCTGCTAACGCCACCTAAAAGTATGTCTTCCATTATCAGGTACTTTACATTATATAATTCATGTTAAATTGCTAGGTCATAATCTGTGGTTCTCAGAAAAGTACTTTGTGAAAGTTCTTCTGATACGACTCTGTAATTTTCTCAAACAATTGGTACCAGACACACGAAAGAAAGAAAAAGACAAACATGAGCCTGGTGGAACTTTGTATTTTTCTTTTACGTATGACAACAACAGAAAATTTGATCAATAGAAAATTCTTTCAATACTAATGGACTTGTCTGTTCTACAGTATAATATGACACATGGCACAGACATATACGCTTATATACAAAACAAAATAAAAATATAAATTAATCAAAGTCTTCAACATTATTCCTTTTTCTATCTATAATGCTACCCTTTTATCCACTATCGCGTTTAATAAAGCATATCTATCAAGATGATGCAATTGACATGAAAAAAAACAAACAAAAAAAACAAACAAAAAAAAAACATGGTGAAGATCAGAAGTACAGTGACACAAATTGGAAAACGTTGGTCCACAGATAGATCATCAATGCAGAAAAAGGAGAAAATCTCATAGCAAATAATATCGTAACAAAATCCATGATGAGTAACACTTGTTTTATAAGATGGGGCGAACGCAGTCGAACCAGATGGAAATGACAGACGTCACTTGAGTGAGACTTGAGTACAACGTTACACTCCGGTCAAACAAATGCACCAGTCACAATAGAAAGAAATACATAGCAATTACGATAACATCTCACTTGCTGGTCAATAAAGACCTTGCGCATAGAGATGAATATGTTTTCCATGTTATGCAGCAGAAATAGCAAAAATGTCGCAACTTGCAAAACAAGTCTTCTTTTCGGCAACAAATAGAACAGAATACTTTAACTTTTTCCTTGTGTTTTCTGGCAGCCAACTACCTCGCTACCAAAGTGACTTTCACCTGACAAGTTGGCCTTATGCTTATCACAGCCAAATTAGCGGCTTATGGTAATCCACGGAACGGAACGGAAGGAGATTTCACGGAATCAAAACGATGCCAGGATAAACATTGCAGACCATATTGTGGGAACAGGATTTCGGCAGTTGAGTTCAATAAAATATAAAATTGAGTAACATATTATGGTCAAATGTACGTTATGTGGACGTTTCGGAAAAATGTTCCTCAAAAATCGACAGGTTTATTCAGTACTTCGTTGTCATCAGTCTGCAAAGTACAAAGTAAGACCGACAAGACCACGTGCAATAGGACAAACTCTAGACGGGGGTCAAACTATTTTGTGTTGGAAATGAGGTTATTTTCAATTGTCTGATTTGTGATTCGTTGATCACGATTACAATCACGTTCTTAATTGGTAACGAACGAACGATCAATGTTTTTTCCTTCTCTCTAAACAATAAGCAGGTTTGGATTGTCTGACCTTCTCAAAACAGGAACTGGAGCAGTAGGCCATTAGAAGTTAAATGAGATTTCGTGGATATACTTGTCGTCGGCCCTAAATCAATCGCAGAAATATCAAGGTCCTCCGCCTTTAATGATGAAACGGCAGATTAGAACAAACGTATGCAGCACTCAAAAGCAAGCATATATAACTGTGTATCTTCGAAATTGTGGAAACTATGCATCATCATTTAACCCCCTGGCAAAGTCAGTACTCATCATTGGCGTGTGCAGGTTCATTTTCTGCAATGAAGAAATGAAATACGGAACTTTCTTATGATTAAATAAATTGAATTAGTGTAGGGAAGCAGTTCTCTACATCTTAATCTTTTTCTCCACTATATTTCAGCTCTCGGTACGTAATTCCGGGAAATTCACGTCTATTCCGGGAATTACCATTCGAACGATTCCGTGAAATCTCATTCCGTTCCGTTCCGTGGATTACCATAAGCCAAATTAGCCAATACCACCAGAGTTCGACTCACCCCATCGTACAAATCAGCTACCAATTTGACGCCACCTCTGGTCCCGTCAATGCCACACTGACATAGCGGTCAGGACTGCTGGCACAACTAAAAATGGCAAAGTGCTTCGTAAATCCTAAGAGCATGCACTGATAATACAATAAAAAATAACTTTTAAAGGAACCCAATATTATCAGAAACAAGATTTCGTCATGTAAAAGTACAAGAAAAAATTTGCACGGGTGCTGCATTATTTCTACCGGTAAATAATTACTCCTCATTAAAGTTCAGCATCTACATCAGTAGGATGGTCATAAAAGTATACGAGTTACTTGCAAAAGCTCTTCAAGAATCATTGGATTCAGGGATTCAGGTTACTTCCCTGTAACTCAATACTCATGACGATGCAAACCACAACCTGCACCCTACATATTCACTTTTAAAATCTGAGACTAAGAGAATTACCATCATTCTTACTATAATGTACAAAAATCGATGCCTGTCAGGACGAAAACAAGAATTACAAAAACACTGTAAACTGAACTAAACACGAACAAAGAATATAATTCATAATTTTTGAAAGCATAAACAAATTTATAAAACATCTTAATACCATAAATATGAAAATGACGATGGTGCAATTAAGGCATGTAAAAGAATTGAACTTGCACAACCACCAACAGTACAAACCCCAAGAAGGATAACACTATAAGGTAGTCATTCATTTGTCAGCAATCATAACAAAACCAAAAGCGAGCAACAAATACAACAGGAATTAATAGTTTTTACTCCTATAACAGCTTATTCTCAATAACAAGTTTGGCTCTTCATTTATACTCAGGCCTCCAGAATCTGAGGGCACGCAACTGCAGGACTTCTGTGTTTTATTCAATATACAATATCATTTCCTGTTTGACAATACAAAAGAAACCTACGATGGCACTGCATGATAAATTCACTAAAACCTTCACAGGTAACAGATGCGTTAGACAGAACGTATTTACCGAGGCTACCCAGAATCACTGACAGATTCACCGCTATTCTCCACCTGAATGTACTACACTACATGTTTTTTTATAAGCATATTGATTTTCAAGATCAGGCTCGGATATGCTTAAGGTTCTGCGAAATCTAAGTTCGAAATATGCTTAGTGTATGCTTATTCGAATCTGAAGTTCTTTTTCTAGTAAGTCGTGCGTTTCTTGATAATGTAACCATAACAAGCAAATCGACTCTATCTTCTGCCATTTTCTAGTATGAGAGCATATGCCAGGAAACTTCACATGGAATGGTTAAAAATCCATTAACTTCGTTAACTAATTTGACGAGCATAAGGGTTTTAAGTGAAGTATTTTTTTTTACTTGAGGCTGGAAAATATGCTTACCATATGCTTATCATTTGGCTAAAACCGAGCCTAAATATGCTTATAAGCGTTATGCTTATAAAAAAAAACATAGATACCGCTAACTTTTAAGTTGGGCCATTCATTAAAAACGTTGAACGTCAAGTCCGAGTTATGGAGGCAACATGACTTCTCAATGATCGAACAGTGTCTATCATTACACCAGCTAACGATGAATCAATCACACGTTGAGGTATCCAACCCTGAAAAAAGAAAAGTAAATACAAATGACAGAGACATATATGGCAAGCATGCGGAACGGGAAGAGATAGAAACTATAAATGGAACTTTGGATAGAGTCTTTCTAGCTAAACTTAACGAAATTTAGCCAAATGTATACGGCCTCATAAAGCGTTAGGGATCGCGTCTGTTTAATCCTGTCCGTGCTATAGACCAACAACAAGCACCCACCCAAGTCTGTCGAAAGGTAGCTTCGATAGTGACCAGTGCCATAATACGAGCCTGGAATACGAAGTCTGTGCGTTGACCAACACAAGATGCTCCAATCAAAATCATTCTTACTGCTATCAGCACACAGTTTCATTGTTCCAAGTTACACCTTCAAGTAAATGTAATTGGTTTTGAGTCACGCAGCAAAAAAACGAGCGAGAGATGTGAGTTAGTAGAGAACCAAAACAGCAGAAGTACTTTTGTATAAAATTATAGCACAGCCCTTTAAACAGTAAGTAACACAGACGAAAAACAACCGTAGCTAACATGCCTTGTACACATCCAAAACATGCAGTTTTAGAAATTTCCATATCTGCCCCTGCCATGATCTCAGAGATGCATACATTACTTCAAAACTTCAAAAGAAAATAACTTAACCCTACAAAGGTTGGGCTTTTTGGACATTAAATAGGCTGGGGGGGGGGCCTAGTATGCCTCCCGCCCATGTAAAATCTATAATCTTTCATGAATAGTCTTGAAACTTGGTACAGTGCTAGATGACTGTATTATGTATCACTTGGGCTGAGCAATGACACTAATTATGCATAATTAATTATGCAACTTCAATTAATCATGCATAATTAGGTGTATGAACCGAATTTGTCAAAATTCGGATTTTGGCCACAGGACTCCAAGGAATTGCGTAAAAA
>JAOBRC010582564.1:0-11036 GCA_027575255.1 Scolionema suvaense
ATGTCACAGAGCCTTGTCTGAAGTGAATAACAGGCTCAAGAAAAAAATGCTCTCCGAGGGTTAACAGTATCCTTAAGTTTTCCTTTCTTATTTAGTCATATTTAGGAAAAGCAGCCGGTGCAAATAGTAGAATATTTGAAAGTAGGGGTGCCGTTGAGCCGGCAGCTGCCTACTTTTGAAACCACTTGATACTTGTTTCATGAGCAGAGATCCTGCAGCTCGCTGCCATGTTTTTCTCCACATCATGCTTCTACTTCAGTACTTGTAATAAGTGCTCAAGCGCCAATCAAATGTATGGAAATGTAACTGAACTACCTCTGTTTTAAGGCAGCCAATACAACTTCAGTGTCAATATTTTTACCCAGCTGGTTGAGAAAGTTGCTGAAGCTAACGGGTTTTTTTCAAGCCCTTGTCGCTACCAGATATTGAATTGAGTTCACTGCCTCTCATTCTTGGTATTATGATATTTAGGTCAAGGAAATCCTACAATCTTAATCCCTGTGGTAATGTTTTTGGTGAGTCTGGGAGTGTAATTTCCTCCTCCAGATTCATTTTTTGAAACTCAATTCCGATTGAGTTTTTCCCCTCCATTAAACGGTGTGGGAAAATGCTTGAATAAAACACTGTTGGCATAGTTAAAAATTGCTCACATCATCAATAATTCATATCTTTGTACTGTCTGAAGTCTATTATTTAGTAACCTGGAACTAGATTTCTCCATCCCTCTATACTGGAGCTTGAGGCTGTTCACCGTGTAGAGGGAAGGGAGATCTGGCGACTGTCGCAGGGAAATTTATCAAAGCTCTCTTTTTGCAGTCGTCAGTGTGAATAATTTATGAGTCACTGCCACAATGCAAGATCTCTCACAGGAAAGCTGGCTCTTTTGTCTCTGCTCTCTCATGAATTATTGATGAACAACTTTCGATGCACTTCACCATCCAAATTTTTTGGATGGCAGTGTATCAAACAAATGCGCGACAGTCGAGCCGGTCAGGTTCCCCTGAGAGGGGGTATTTAGTGAACCACAACTACCCATTTCAAAAAACCATGGGGAACAGATCTTCGTTCGCGCCCATCGGCGTTTGCGCAAACGCTGCATTTGGAAAGGCTTGTTCTGGAATATAGTAATTAATCAGTCTGATGTTTGATTGCTACGAAAGCACATGGACTTTGACAGTCATTTCTTTCACAGGAAGAGAAGATAAATTCATAGCAGGTGCAGAAGAATTTTATGGATGCATGTGCGGACGCAAACCACAAGTTTAATTTAAAGCAATATACCGATCTAAAATGATATTCTTTCCACTAACAGATCTGCAAAACCATGAATACTGGTTTTTATTTGAATAAAAAAGCTTAAGTGGTTCTTCTTCAATGTTGCTTCAAAGTTTGGTATTTTTCACTGTTCCTATGCTTCTCAATTCAGCTCATCTAAGGATATATAATGGCTTTCCTTAGCAACTCAACATTTCAAGGTTTTGTGTAGACCTTAAAAGCAACATATTGCACCTCTATTTCAGATAGAACGAAGTTGAGATTGACTGATGATTGCAATTAAGAGCAATTCTGCAATTAAGATGGGATAATTGCACTTGGTCTGACCATGCGTCATGCATAATTGGCATTCAGAACAAAAATGGTAGCAAGTCAGAATTCTCCTTGGCTTTGAAAGCAGATATCTCTGGAACTACGAAAGCTTTTTTCATGAAATAAAAAGCTTCGGTCATGTTTTTGAAGGCTCTATTTTCATGCCAAAAATGATTTTAGACTGGTATATTGCTTTAAGTTGGCCTTATTTGCAGTTTGCGTCAGGTGTACATAGCAACCTCATGATTAGCATCAGTTTGCATTAAATCAGTACGTAAAGTCATGCGTCATTGATTATTTGAAGTTGCTGGTGGCCTTAATGTGCTCATTATGTAATAATGGCAAAACACAGAAATGCTGCGAAGGGTAACAGACCAAGCAAGCAAGTGAAGCGCAGTGAGCTTCGTGTGGTACAGGCTACAGATTTGCCGTTTTAAGGTTCTACACCTACGGTAGTATATATTTCGGTTGCAGTAAATCATAACTTCCAGGACAGCATGCAATCGTTTAAGGAAAGGTCATTTTCAAAGTCATGTCTATCACAAGTTTCCATAAATAGAGACAAATTGTACAATAAAGGCCATACTATTCAGTGAATTTATTAAGTGCGTTTGATGTCACACACTAAAAGGGTAATAAAAAAGGTCTAGCTACGCAGCTATGCTAATGAGGCTGGAAACTGGAGGCTTATGTGAAAACCAAGAACGCATCTCCAGGCTAAGTGGAACAGTCATGCTCATATGAAGCATGTTTATTGTAGTGTATGAATTTTTTAACAAAGTTTTGACGAAACAATATGCTGCAGCTATATTTCCAGATATCCTGGTTTACAGGACTGGTTTCTTGAAGCCTTCGAGATTCTTTTCTAGATTTTCCATCAGTTAATATCTTTGCACCCAGAAAATGGCTGACAGAGATCTCAAGGCAAGGAAGAGGAAGCAAGGAGGAGATGAAAGTGATCTTGAGAATCAAACTGATGAGAAGAAAAAAGAGAAGGTGACTCAGAGGTGTGATTTCTTACATATGTGCAAGTTCTTTTGTCTTTGTTTTTTTTTCTGTTGTTTTTTATTGTACCATTTTCAGTTTAATTTATTAATGTTTTACATGTATAGTACCAGTTTGCTGAAGCTCCATTGATTGTCAACTCCTTTGTCACATCTGTGAAATCTGTTGGGCCAGTATATACTTAAATAAACTTACGGCATGTATCATTCAATATCTAGTTTTCATCCTGTGCATCTGCAATGATACAAGTATTCCCTCACTTCAGCCCCTTGTGTCATCTTAGTAGTTTTTGCAAGAAGCCATGACAGCTGTGCTTTCTCTGCAGATACAAAATGACAATCAGAAAAGCAGATCGTCAATGATTGCAGGTAGTGCGCTTAAGGTTGGATGATTGTTCAACAACTTCATGGATTATGTAGCTATGTGTATGTACTGTCCTCAAAATCAATTAAACACCCTGTTTCTGAAGTTCAGTTTTGACAAAATCTACTTGAACAGGATATATCTATTTCATAGTAAAAATGAAACAAACCATGTGTCAAGCATCTTACAATCAGTGATTTCATGGGACCTGTACACGCGTGAAAATCTGAACGTCTTCATTTCTATCCATGCATACCTACTTTTGGAAAAATTTGCTGCCTGATGTGATCAATATTCCATACACCTGGACCATCATACTGTGCCTGCTGCACTATCAAAAGTCACCTGTGAATGCTTCAGAACTTTCAAGTGTTCTCTGCTGGATCTATATAGTTACTAGCAAGCGTTATCGTTAATGATATTAATCTCTTACTTAGACTGTGGTAAGCAGAGGCAAGTAACTTACCATTGTGATGGTTTCCTGTTTCTTTCGGAGATAATGACATGCATACCTGGTTTTGCCAGGGCACCACTGTATACAAAAATAACTAGCTAGGTGTATTAACTCCACTGATGTAAAACATGGCTGTGAGGCGTAGAAATGCCGATAAAATGCTGAGATTTCGTTGCATGCTTTGAGCTCATTTTGGCAAACACATTGCTCCTGACTGCCAATCCTAGTTTAGGATGGAACGAATTTGCTAAATGTTCTAGGGTTTTTGCCCCAGTCTTCAATCTGGGACCTTACAACTCCCCTTGAGACCTCAGCTGCACAGTCAGTTTTGTTGTGCACCCTTGCAAGAAGAATAACAAAGAATAACAATGTGCTCATGTATTTTTCAGTATTGGGATTCTACTTGCAAACCTAGCAAAACCCCTGTAACTAAAAGTTGATGGTGAAATAAATGTAGATAGAAATATGAAGATATAGCAAAAACTTCCTTGCCACCTACAAAGCAGGTGTGCAAATGTTCACGCATCAGCTGTGCGTTCTGTAAAAATTCAAGTTCTATTTCATAATTGTTTGCTTAGCAAATCTGGAGGATCAGTATTACATCTTTCTGCAACTTTAACTCTGAGTTTGACTGTGGAGTTTGCTCAGTCACACAAATAAAAAGGCCAACGGTAGGGAAGCCTGTGAAGTGCAGGATATTTTACAAACACGGGATACTTGCCATCCCCTGCAGTAGAAGGCAGCCTTTTCAGTATTTTCGCTGCATCTACTGAAATTTTTGAGATGCCCGATAGCGATAACTTCTTACTCGCTTGCGGGACTCATTCTTAGCATAACGTTATTACGCATGCGCCACTAAACTCAGATCATCACAAAGCGTGTCTGGCTTCTTTTCAAGCTAACACTTAAAATAGTGTGCAGCAAACAAACAAAGAAAAAAAGCTAATCCATCGCTTAGAAGTCTGATTTTAAAACATTATGTGACTGCATTTGTCCCGTCGATAAATGCCATAGCAGCAGATTTCGCATGTCCATGGAGAAGAGGGCTGTTAAGAACGGCATGCTTATGCTTTGCACACAGTTTGCACCAAATAAAGTTAACGAGTGCTCGCCAGGAGCGTGGATCAGTCATCGTGTCCGCACCATTGGCAGCTTCTTTCCCCCACTGCTTAAATGTTGCTCGCTGTTTGCCTTCGAAGATTTTACCTACATGTTCTCCTTTTGGACTCCAGAGCTAGACTATAACGCTTAACGAGCAATCATTAAATGCAGACAAATTTTTGTGATAAAAGAATGAACTGCTAATCAATTTCTCTTGTTTCAATTAAATGACACACTAGTGATCGCTGCTCATGTTTGTCTAGTCACGCAGACTTGGAGATGGTTATCAAAGTATGAGACCTTGGAAGCTTAAAATAGATAAACAAAAACGGCGACAGTGGGAGGCAAGTGAGGCGTGCGATAGAAAGCACATCTCAGGTGATCGTAGGTGTGTGCGGAGGCGTGCTAGTGCGATCGCATGCCTCTTATTGAGGACACTGTAATAGGTAGTTAGCGTTCTGAAAAACTGTTGATGTGGTTTATAGAGCAGGGGGCTTACAATGCCTCGATACAAGCCCCAGTTCATATAGCTTGCCATTTGGTGGCTCACACGGTAGAAAAAGTTGCTATACAAACTACTCACCACTAAGAAGAAACTGGCTAGAACCCCGGTTAGTATTTTGAAAAAGTGGTCCATGTTTTATTTTTCTATGTGACCGTAGAACTACTTATATTCTTATATGTCTTGCTTTATTACCCCTAGATCTGCCCCTGTTATTGTGGCTCAAGTTCTTGGTGTCGTATCTGGACTTCTGCTTCTCTACATAGTATTGGCACCTAGTCCAATAAGTCCTGTGAGCATCCCGTAAGTTATGCATTCATGGTGACATTGCTAATTATTAAATTTTAGATTATCAGTAATGATACTGCTGTGGCTACAACATTAAATATGTTTATGTTGATATTGTTGATATGATCAGTTTGTACTTAATCCTGTTGAAAATTCAGGAGCAATTAAATTGAATATGTCCATACCGTAGCATGTTTGAGCCTTTTGACATACACACTACATCTGGCAGGTTGAAAACTAACCCTTTGTCAGTAACATTATAAATTTGGTGTCAAACAATACCTGTGCAGTATGCATGTGCACACTCTCTTGAAAAGACACTTTCATCATAGCTACTGTGTTTACTTCTAATATATATCAAATGAGGTATAATACAAAGTTACGTGACACTTTTTGTGTAATTTGAGTCTCCTGCCGGCTGTCCAGACGGCCAGACACCAGAAATGGGCTGATGTTTCATATAAGGTCTGCCAATGGCCGAAGCTAGCTAAGGTCTTAAAAATAATCGACATAGCTAGGCGCACGCGTGCGCTTAAGGGTGCATTTAGGCACACAAATTCTTGTGCAGCAAAGATTTAAATTTTTTAAGCCCTGGGGTGGTCTTGAAATATTTCAAGATGCATCCCTGTTTTCTTTCATGAGGGAGGTGGATTTTTTCCTTCAAGGCGTACCGGAATTGATTATATTGACACTATTTGCCATGTGTCGGGTATAAGAAATTTGTTTGTCACTTTGGGTATATATTTATAACAATTTGGTTGGACTTAGCTGTGAGTGTTATTTTCTGAAAAAAGCGATTTTGGGTTTTTTGAAAGTATTTTGAGACCTGATATTTAGTTTTCGACAATTTTTGCAAAGCTTTCTAAATCCTGCGAATGAAACGATTGTTTGTGCTGTGTTCTCGCAAATGCTGATAGGGGTGAACGAAAATCTGTTGCCCATGGCTTATTTTAGAATGGAAGATGTTGTTCACCAAAATCAAGTGTGAAGTTCTCTTCCCCTTCCCGCCCCATCTGAGCAACCCATGATATCAAACTTTTGTGTGCAACAATTGAAGTCACCTATGGCTAGGTGAGAATACAGCTGCGAAGACTGAGATGCATATCGCTAATAATGATGTTTTTTGGTGAGGAGACCAGCTCCAAGCCATATAGGCTCTCCATTACGGGATGATCTCTGTATCCATAGAAGTCTGAGAGGAACTATATGCCCAAATGCAGTTAGGGGGTACAAAATTATGCTCCTGCAGTGAAACGTCAGTGAAGGCCTGTCTTGATGTGCAACTTATGCTAAGGGGTTGTTGTGATTGCATGGACCATATGTGATATCTTGGAATGCTATTGTTTGCCATGGGCAATTACGGTTGTGCTGAAAAAATATCCATATGTGAGCTGTTTTTGGCAGAACATCATTCAGTGTTTATGTTCTTTAAAGGAAGGGTAATGTTAAAAAATGAAATTTTGGCAGTGGATAGAGCACAACGAAACATGACATTTAGTTTTAATTTCATGGGAAAAGCTTTCGTAGTTTTAGAAATATTGAGCCCCAAAGTTCAGTAGCTACCAATGTCTTATGTGCACTGTGGCACCCATGATCCATATTTGATTTGGCAGCAGTCTTCTATTTTCGTGACTTGTTCTATTTCAGGTCTGAACACCCACTTCCTTATTTTGATGGTGTCCTGGAGCCAAATAAAGCTTTACAGAATGTTACCAAAGTTGGAGTTGGCAAATTGCCCGGCCCAGAATCATTTCAAATGGACAAAGATGGTAATGTGTTCTGATACTTGTTTTGGCTGAATTTTGTGAAACGGAAATGCTGGAGTTTGCAATGCTGTTTGAGGAGCCCACCTTCCTATTCAAGGGAGCATTTTAAGTTGCATGCATACATCATTCACTAGACCTATGTTGAAGTCAAGTTCTTCAACTACACTCTGGTGCCATGGCATCCCGAGAGTAAGATGCTCTAGTATGGAGCTGGAGGAATTGAAAAATCTGATTTTAGATTTATTGACTAAGGAATCAAACGTTTGTTTGCAAAGTTATCTGTTGAGTTAACAACTTCAGGAAGATGTTGGTGTTTCAAAAGCAAGGACTGGCTCCTACCGTAAAAGATCTGTGACAAAGATAAGTGTCTACAAGCAATTCAATGAAAGACTGCTTTACAGAGGCATTTCTGTAGATTCATTTTTGTACTATGTAAAGGACGTTTTTTTCTTAGGTCTCGTAGGTCTATAAGACTGATTCTAGGTACCACCTCTAGTTAGGTACCTCTAGTCTTGTGTTATTTCGGTACGATTGTCCCTGGTTCTCAATATATCTTATGTAGGGTACCAACAAAAATGATTAAAAACTATAAACTTCATGCACTTTTGCCTTGAATAAAAAACTGCATCAACTAATGAGATTTCAAGAGAGTTGGTTTACAGAACACAAAAGAGTCTAGTTCATAACACTTGTAAGACATGTCTGAAAACTTTGTAGGATTATCTGAGAACGTTTGAACCTCGCTTCACATCCTTTCTGAAGTAACAAAAAAGTAGAAAACTAGTCTGTGTAATGTTTGATCTTGAAAAGAACCTTTTTAGTACCTACTTTTAAAGTATTGATCCATGTTGGCCCTAGATCAATCGTAGAGTGCCAAGGTACCTATCAATCGGCCTATTTGTTTTCTACTATCAAGTTGTATGGATAGGTTTCATGGTGAGAGAGAAAGAGCAATTTCCATCAAGAGTTCGGTAAGTATAGACAAGCATCACAAAGAGATCATCTGACAAACATGAGCATGGGAAACTGGAGCAGAGGCTTAAACATTTGCAACAATGCCAACTGTTCTTTACATCTTGGTTATGCCACTTGTGTGACCTAGAGATCCTGGTCCTGGATAAGGATTGCTTGAAACGACTTGACTGATTCCATTCCTATCCACTTCCTTCGAGATTTCCCTGAAGATTTCATACAAATGCAGAGTGTTCCCCTCTATGAAAAAGCGAGACTTCAACGTTATGTTGAATACCACGTAACGCAGGCAGCAAGCAAAATGTCTGTGTGGCTGGTTGGGTTTGTTAGCTCTTTATTTTATTTTGTGCAGGAGCAGACACATCCACGCATGCAAAATCTTTGTTCTCCTTTCACAGAGCAGATTTGAAAGTACCCAGCATGCACGGTCAAAAATATGTGGACTCTGAGGAGCAAAGCCAACCATAACAAAAACCACATTTTAGCAAGCAAGCAGCACATTCGGACAGAAACAGAATTTTCTAACATTCATAGCCTCGTTGTGGTGAAAGTCAGCCCCACGCCCCCCCCCCCCTTTGAAATTCACATTAAAGGAGAGCTAGTGTCAAGAAATAATTTAGCTCAAGTGTTTGAGTCATGCGTGAAGGTTCCCTTTATAGCAGTTTTGTTTCCCTATCCCATTTTGTTTACCCTGTTCTAGTCTTATTGTGGCTTCAATTTTACACTACGCTCATCGCCATCTTGGAGCTTCGGCAGTTCGAGACAAAGGTCTGGGTTCTAGTATTATGATAAGTCAGTGACATCAATCCTACTCCAGGAATACAAATCCTCAAAAGAATCAATAGTATGTGAGAAACCCTGAGTGATACCGATTCTCTCCTTGCACAAAAGAGAAGTATAAGAATGATCTTACCTTTCTCTTCACAAAGTAAGGATCAGAAAACTATCCAACAAAAGACATTGAAGCTAGGGTACCATTTCATATACAACAAATTCTGAGCATAGCTTCACGCATCGCAAATTTACTGCTTGTTATCCTCTCTTCACCATTGCTGCCTACACTTGCGAGAGAGTAAACAAATAAGCAAGAAAAAAAATCATGGAGCGGGTGCTCCGCGGAAAACCGTGTTGATTTCCTACTGCTCAGTGTGGAAAGACCAAGCAACTTGGCGATGATCATGGCGATACTAATATGCGAAAAATCTTAAAAATTAGTGTGGACGACATTTTCATATCATTATCTTTCATATCAAAAAAATTTTTGCACACCCATTAGTTCTCCTTTAAGAAAATCGTCTATTGTTATTGTTTCGTTTATTGTTTATGACACCTTGACATGCTACTACCCCATGTGCACAGCATCCAAATGCATGACTACCAAAAGTCATGAGGTTTGTAATCAACTGTAAATTGTACCCGCGATTGAGAGGATTTCTGTATTATTTAAGACTGCAATTTGTAAGGTCATATGTGGAATGACAATAAACAAACTATTGTCTCCTGATTCACTTGTTACATGCAATTGAAAGATGCAATGCATTGCACCCTCATAAATCCATTGGCAGTTCCTTCCATTCGAATAATGAGATGCAAAAAGTTCAGCTTAGGTGACCATAACTCCCAACCTGATTGGTCCAATATATAATTAGTTGCAAAAAGATAGTTCCTATAGCTGACAATCAGGTAAAAACAAAAGATTGATTTCTTACATGCAGGATAGACAACAAGCTGAGCCAGCATGGTTATTAGTAATCAATAGTAATCAAGTTTGGCAGCCAGTTGATCTAGCAGATATTTATTGAAAACAGCTAGTCGAGCAGCTGTCAGAGGTTGAAGAGATTTACATACACTACATCTATTAGAGATTGACTGCAGATGCTTTAGAATTTCTCTTTGCTTTGTTTTCGATAAGATCAGGGTCCGATAAAGGTACACATGAATTGGTTTCTAGTTTCTTGGCTGCATAGCTCTCCAAGTGAAAATTGCACATCGACTAGATTGATGCTACATGGTAAGCGAAGTTCTTTGAGAGCAGGCCTTTAATCCTATACCTAATGTTTCCACTTGTATTCATACCGCTTCCAATTTGGGGCAATCTAAGACTTTACCTGATAGCATACTGCTGAAGCTTCCAGAGGGCTCTGCATTGGACCTGGTAGAGTGGCTTACAACACCCCCTGTACCCGCAGTGGCCTAAGCTCACCATCTACATTGGCTCATATAACATCTTTGACAAAGCAATAGTTTTCCCAAGTTAAATTTATCGCTGTGAACTTTCCAATTCTGGCTTACACCCTGGTAATGATGTGGTTTCATGAGTAGATCGTATCAAAGACTAACATAAGTTGTGTTTCGCTGTACCTTATGTGTCAGCTCTGTTGGAGTTAGTTACTATTTTTTTCGCAGGTAATTTGTATACCGGCTTAGCTGATGGTCGAATTGTCAAAATCACGAAAAGTGGTGCTATTGTTGATGTCATTCGAACTGGTGAAGATCGTCCAGAGTGTGGTTAGTTCAGTTTTGAGTGTTATACCTCTTGTCTCTGGTGCCAGATCTGCTTACTTAGGGAAGATTGAATTATGTAATTTGTGTCTGACGGAATCTTGTGGTAACAATCTCTTGAACAATACTTACCATACAGTCGCTGAAGTAAATGGTGTAATTTCAAAAGCTAGAATTAATACAAAATCGCTATGTGGTTCTACTACTGGTGATCCGTTCCGGTTTGCCTTGTATTTAGTTGCGATCTGGCATGCTTTTATGTACTTGTATCAACACACAGGGATATCTGAACAAGTTTGCTTATAGATGGCAACTAGCAAGTTGGTATAGTTCGGGAAATGTAAGTGAGAGTCACTGATTATGCATCATTCTATACACTCTGGTTTACAGTGTTCAACAGCATAGTTAAGTTTGGGGTGTACCCAGTTTATTACATTAACAAACATCTAGAAGAAGCTACCATTCTTTTTGTTGAACAAAAAATGGAGAATATCCA
>JAOBRC010582675.1:0-11034 GCA_027575255.1 Scolionema suvaense
GCCGAAAATGCGGAATTTGATAAGTCAGTTTCCTTTTAACAGCAACATACTGATGTAACTAGAGCACCTAACTAGGGGGAAACGTCATAAAATGTTATGTCAGTGCATTAAAATCGCATACACCATAACAACAGTTAATAAAAGATCAGTGCAGAGTTTGAAACCAACAGTTGCGAAAAAGATATTTCATTGATATTTCAAACACAAATCCTACAGTTGCTGCTAAAATTTGGTACCCCCCTCTAATTTTTTTGTCCCCTGTTTGGCTGAACCCCCCCCCCCTTCAAAAATAGAATTTTACTACCCCCCCTTTCTAGAATTTTTCAAAAACATGTCACCCCCCTCTACCAAGGGGGGGGGGGGGGGTTAGAAACTATGAATTGCGTTGGATTAGTGCAAAGATGGCGAGTAAAATTGCATTCAGTTTTTATCTAATCTAGCCAATCGTGCCACTAAGCATCTGGAGCCGGTAAGAACATGGAGAAAGGTGTCGCATGTGCGGAAACTAATTATTGTATTAGCAATACCCACAAGTAAAAGAGTATCTAACTTTATTGGTTACTGGTTATCCAGACAGTTTTGGCTGGGGCTGCTTTCTGTGAAAGATTGAGTTTTTTGTGTTTGGTTCATGTGACTTGGATCGTGTGTTGAGACACTCGAGAGCATGGTTAGCTGTGGTGAAAATGTTTTGACATTTCTTCATCATCTATAGCCAGAAATAGCTTTATGATAGGAAGTAGATGGCAACTAATGCTCCAATCGTAGCTCCGTAACAGGACAAAATCATGGCTTTATGAGCTCCAATATTCTAATCGAACGCCTTGCATGCTTTTTTGATAATAGGAGCTAATGATTGGAGCACATGCTCAGACTTGCCTAATTTTTAGCGTGAGAAGGAGATCAAGCGAAATTGAAGGAAGAAATTCTCACGGGAATTTTTGTGGACTTTGCAGTCATTGGGTATAACCGAGAAATTTAATTCTTTTTTTTATCTCTGAAAGCGCTGAATCGTGAAAATTAGTTCCTGTAAAATTTATCCACCACGGAACTGCGAAAGTAAATTCCACAAAAAGTATAGTTTGATTCCGAAAACCATACAAATAGTACATTCTTTATCAATTAACTTTTGAAATAACGTCGACTTTTGTGCACAGCCTCCTCATTAGCGTTGCTGAATGTTGGTATGGAAGTGCAAATCAATGAGCCAGTGAGGTGTAGAGAAAATCAAAGGTTTTGTCATGACTGAAGGAGTATAATTCTATTCATCCAGAAAATTTGACTTCAAGATTCAGTTTTAAATTCAGTCTCAAGATTGAGTTTCTGTGGCCGTTCAGCGGTCTCAGAAAACCGTCTGGATGAATCAGTGGCTTATGGTAGTGGAATGCAAACTCTACTGCAAAAATTTCCACCGGAGATGGCCACTAGAGGCATCCTTGAGGTGTCCACTGAAATTTTTTTTTGGTGAGTTTTTTCATATCCGAGCCCAAAATTCATAAATTCTAGCCAACGAGTATGCACAAAATGAGTTCTGTCCTAGAATGCTTTGTCGGTATCAGGCATCATCTTGTGTTATTGTCACTGTACAACTCACTTATCGGTCCAATTAATTCCAATTAGTTGGATGTGAAAAACTGGACAGGTATGGTGTCGCAAATGCACGGTCCAATTAATTCCAATTAGTTCGATGTGAAAAATTGGATAGGTATGGTGTTGCAAATACATGGTCTACTTATTGCATGCAAGAATTGGATGTTTATGAGTGCTCAGCAAGCGCATGTTCTGCGCAGGTGTGCTGAAAAACAATAGTGGTCAACCAGCTGTACGAATAGCTGCGTTCATCCAATTAGTTGGCAAAGTTGAACACCACCCAACTTTTGAAAACTTGGTCCAAGTAGGTGAAAGTTGTACGATTTGTCCATTTATAAAATTCATGCCAACAAATTCGACCAATTAATTGGATCGTGTATTTTACGGTTGAGAATGTTTCAAGTGGATGTTTGGTGCATAGAACTGTAGCACGGGCGTGTAAGGAGTGTACTAAGTGTGGAACTTTGTTTTGGAGTTTTTTTCTGATGCTACTTTCCCAAAACTTACTATTTGTCCCATAAATCCATATGCCTGTTTACTGAGGCTGGGTGTAAATTTCTTCCTCTTTCCGAAGTGAACACTGGCAAGGGCCCTATTCCTTTGTTGGACATGCTGAGGGAAAGAGCTTTCAGACCTGATCCAATCCTTATAAAAAGTGACTTATCAAAAGAACGTTGGCCATCGTTGGTATTCTCTTGAGCATTTTTTAGCCTAGTTCTGGGCCATATTCAATTCACTTCAGGGTGGCCACACAACCTGGAAAACCTGGCAAATAGCCTATTTTGAAAGTTTTGCCTGGAAAACCTGGAAAAATGTTGGTTTTTTGAGAGCAGAAACTGGAAAACCTGGAAAATATGCATTTTGCCTTGGCTCACGAAACAGCCATTTACATGATCACAGTTTTGCCATTAGTTAGTATACAAGGCCAGCCCGGTGCTCAGTAATTTTGATAGTGTTGTGAAGGAGGCACTTAGTGAAGTTCGGCTGTAGTAGTCATTGTCGGTAGAACTCAGTTTCCACAAAATAAACCTGGAAAAGAAGATGATTTTCGCCAACATGACCTGGAAAGGAGTATGTTTTTGGACAGAGAATTCCTGGAAAAAGGTCTGTTTTTTAACCAATTTTCCTGGAAAACTGTTGATTGGATATAGTGGCCACCATGTACACTTTCATTTCCTGTTTGTTTAGATTGAGTTTGGAATATAAATCAAACTGATTTCTAACTGGAGCTGAACACTTAACCTGCTCCCATTAGTAATATGTAGACAGTTAACAGGAAACTAGATCATTTTCTTAGAATTGCTGTTTCAATACCCTGTATGTAAGCAAACATGAGTTGGACGAATCTAGAGGCATTTACTTGTTAGCTTCACTGATACATGTTTCTGGTGTTATCTGAACCTACTTGCTGTGGCAAACATGCCCAACGAAGGCAAGTTATTCTCTCAGTAGAAACCTGAGGCAAGTAGCTCTTCATCTTCTATATATATAGTCTATTAGCCTGGAAAAATCATTTTTGAAAGATTGAGTTTCATAACTGATTTTGATAATGAGTTTCACAAGCCCCCAAATGGCTCATCAGAAGTGCTTCGATGAAACACTGGGCAGGTCACGAAAACCATTATTTGAAAATATGAATTATGGAAACTCAAATGTCTCCTTCTTGGTTATTTTGTAGAGCAGACTTTCAAGGATAGTATGATTTTGCAGACTTTCAAGGATAGTATGATTTTGCAGACTTACAAGGATAGTATGATTTTAAGACCAGCTTGTATGAACCTCACACAAAAGTTACAATTTATGATACAGAAGTCGAAGTACTCGTAGAATCGCGGGGAAACATAGAAAATTGACCATATTGTTCCCATTCTGGTCTCAAGACCCATGAAATAGGCTAGACTGCTCCTCTTCATGGCCTCGAATGATATTCCAAATATCCAAAGTCAGGTCTATCAGGATCTGCTGAAATGCTGTGGAAATCACCCACGATAGATTTGCAGCCTCACTATCATCAAATGTATGAATATGGAGATTTATAGGTTGCTTGTCAATATATGACCCACCAGACTGAGGTTATACTTGACTTGTGAAGAAATTCACATCCATCTTTAGTTGGTTCTAAAAATGTTTGAGATGGGAGATGGTATTGTCACTGTGCACTCGTGCAAGTTGGAGGTCACCTCTTGGTGTAGCCTTCGTACAAGACCCACGATTGAGATATCGTATACGGTCTTTGCATCGGCGCTTGTTTTGCCGTCCCGCTAGTTCTCCATGCTCTATTGTTAACTGATTATGCAGATGCTGACACATGCAAGATTTTATGCATAATTTATCAGGGACCCTTCACAGACTGGGCGAACGTGAGAAAATTATGCAGATAATGCGTCTAGTCAGCTGAATATGTGTTTGCAGGGAATAATTAGTAAACAGCTGGACAGCAAATCGTGCTCTGATGCAAAGACCCTATGCGATGATCAAAATCGTGAAGGGTATTGTACGAAGGCTACTCTTAGTGTTTCATTTGGGCTTCCAGCACAAAAATAGGCCGTCTGATGATATTGTCGAGTGTCAAGCCTACAAGCCGTTTTTCACCAGTTGTGGCCTTTTTTCAAGATAATTTTTGAAGGGGTTAACTTCGTTTGTTCCGGTTCTAACCGGAACGATAGGATGTGCCACTCCTGGATGTCCACCTGGGAATCCCAGCTCAATTTATTCCCCTCCCCATATCATCCCGGCTATAGTTGAGATCAGCACAGGAATGGTTACGTTTTGTTTGTGAGGTAGCTAAATCCCTCTAAAAATGGCCGCTGACGTTTCCGATTGATAGTCACTGGCTGACACATTTGCTGTCTATGAGAGATTTGTATTTTTTTGTTGGCCTTTTTTTTTATTCAGGAATACGAATTATCGGATGACCTCAACAAACTCAACTCTCGCAGGAATTATTTGGGTACGTCGTGATGATGGTCATTAGTTGCGTTTCTGGTGCTTAATTTGGACTTCTTGATTAGCAGAGATTTGTTTTTGCATTGTCTATTAATATTTTCTGTTTGTAAGGGATATGCTTATATTGTGTTGCCTTACAGTACTTGCATTTTTGCGCACTTCCTCTATTCCCTTTTGCATGACAAGCAAGTGGCAAGTAGCGCAAATATATTCGGTGATTTTTGTACTTTGTTGTATATCTATCTATCTATCTATCTATCTATCTATCTATCTATCTATCTATCTATCTATCTATCTATCTATCTATCTATCATCTGTTAGCTCACATGAAGAAAGTTCGCGATGTTCTGTTTTCACTTGAATACGAATGGCTGCTGAGCTGCGGTAACGACAAATACTTTCAGTGGCACTGTACAAAGACCGGGCGAAGATTAGGTGGATATGCAGCCAGTGCCTTTTGTACTTGCTTGCAGTATCTTTTCAGATTTGTGATTTGTGCTTTTCGCTTTCTAGCTTTATCTTGTAGCTTGGTCTGTAGTGTGTATTGAAAGAATAGGCTTTCAACATCCGTTAAGTTGACGCAAAAAATCGGTCATCCATACAGTATAGTTTTGTGTGTGGGCATCATATTTGTGGACACTTGGGCTTCTTTATTTTGATATGATCGACTGTTTGTTTGGAAGTTAAAATACAATCTATGTTTTCACAATAGATTGGTCTTCTACCTGCCCATGGAAGTAGAATTGTACGATAAAATTTCATGTTGAAAAAAAGTACGAATTTTACAGTTTATAGATCTTCGTAGTGACAAAGGTGCACTGTCCGTGTATGCGGACATCAATATCCCAAGAACGCAACAATATACAGAGATGAAATCTCAGAATTTTCGTATTCAACATTCATTGAGACAGTAGGCAAAATTTCCTCTAGGAGCTTGCATGAAGGGGAATGAACAATTGGTAAACACCAAACATGTTTCTGGGCCTAATTTTGAGCTCTTAGGTAGCAGGTTTTGTTTTGTGTAGGCACTGACCTGTTGGAGAGAACAAAGTATGTCTCATTTCCTCTTCGACTAGAACTCAACCCAGACTAGTAGGATGGAGTGCAAACTCGCAGCCCACTGCTCCCTGAAGTCACAGCCCACTGCTCTGTGTAGGCCTAAAGTCTCAGCCCCCTGCTCTGTACAGGTCTGAGGTCCTTTATAGGGCTACTGGATTGATTATGTATAATTCATCGCAGCGACCCAAAATCAGTTCTTGCGTTCATAAACCAGCAGCCCCTAATCATGAGAATTCCGTCTCCTTTTTGAACATTCTTCTCTAGCTTCATTGAATATTTCCTTGACGCAGTTAATCAGGTTCGATCCAGATTCTCGTTATGTATTCATGGGAGACTACTCCGGCGAGATCAATGTGTTGAAGCTGACAGAAGATGGATTGAAGCCAATCACATCGCTCAAAGGCCACTCAGGTAATCCTCCTGCTGGTTGGCGGTCAAGTCTGCCACTTCACTATTTTTATCGTAAGTATGTCTCCGTTCGTGATATACTTCTTCTGTGGACAATTTTTCAAGTTCATTTTAAGCAACAACTTTTGTGACAAGGAGCACTTCACTTTGTCTGGAAGGTCCCTTGATCTTTGAGTCTGTTTAGCTCGCTTTAAAGCAAACTGAGGTCAAAGATGAAATTTTAGTGGATGTTAGAGTTCAGCTCAGAAGCTACCATCTTGCTAATAATTATGTGTGATGTCAAATGGGTACTACTCAAATTGTTCAAACTTCGTTACCAAAATAAATGCTCACTCTTACATTTTAGTGAAGGAGTTGCTTTTCCATTTTTTGACGAAGCGTGATGTTCACCTTAGTTTGCGTTTAAAAACTGAAGGGCTGGATCAAAGCTTGACGTGATTAATCAGCTTGCACATCGAGTGCCTTCCTTGCTCTTTTCAAGGTGGCCCTAAATAGCATTAATTTTCTGCTACCGCCGTAAAAAGGGCTGCTGTAAGAAATTCTTTTACAAACATTTGATGCGGATTCATTCCATCAAGGTAGAACAAGTGTCATAGTTGAATTGGGGCCGGTGGAAATAGGACCAATAAGATATCAGCGTGGGGCAGCTGGGTAGTGGAGAACAAAACAAAATGGAGCATAGTTAATTTAAATGGCGCAACATCATGTCTTAGATGATGTGAAATAATAGAACATACTTGCTAGCAAGCGCCCATCTTTTGGTGCACAGCAGACTCACAGAATAATGGAAATCGAAAGATTGAAATGTTTCGTGATAGGTGTGAAATAAATCTTGTTACGTTTGCGTTTTTAATTCTGAGCTCTGTGTCTGCCTGCCCTTGGCTTATCGATCTGCAGAGCGAACCTGACACTCTTTAACTTATCTCACGTAGGTTATATGCTGCATTTTTTACAGCTGCAGAAAGGCTTTGATATCCTGAAGCTTTAGTAGTCAAAACAATGGAAGCTTCAGAGACTTCCAATAAAACCAAATTCTTGAAATGAGACACGTTTTTCTGAACAGTGATTTTTAAAAGAAGAAGAACACCCCAAATGCAAAGTTTTTGGTTCTTTTCCTTCAGATCACGTTTTTCCTTTCTGTTTATATTTTGATGAGAAAATTATCTCGTATTGGGGAAAGCCCCTGTGTTCATTGATTTTCAATATGTCTGTATATTATTTCATTTAATTTCTCTGTTTATTCTAGGTACTTACCCTCACATTACTAATCCTGCCAATCCTAAACAAAAGGTTGTATATGGTTTGCATAAGCATGTATCAAACCTCTTGCATAAAAGCATGCAAATAAACACTCACACAAATGCCTATAGCATACACACAAAAGTGCAGGTATAAGAGCCTCAGTTGTACAAATCTTCTGAATTTAATTGAGAGACAAAGACTTCGGATAAGCTTAAAATTTGGAGATGCACGCAAGGATGTTTTTCTATAATATTTCTCAGTTATTTCTCAAACAGAAATACCCAATTGCCCTTATGAGTCGTCGACAGCAAATTTCCGTAACAAGGGAGACATATTGGCAAAATTTCTGGCAAGCTGTAGTGTAGAAGACACGTAGCAGTTAGTGTTATTTACTAAGACTTTTTGCTCCTGCATTTGCTTGTATGTCTGATGAACATTATTATCAAAGCGTTATACTGAGGTTTCACTGTACTTGCTCATTCGAACGTCATATTTACACTAACACCCAATTTTAATATGTTCTTTTGCACCTGTCAGAGTAGAAACGATGTTGCTGATTTTTACTTGTGTTGTATTGCATGATATATCTTTCCAGATTTTTTATTGTTACTGTAACTTCTGGGCCTACGCTGTGTAGTAGGGAATGAATTTACCACACACAAACACACACCTCATGTAACAGGTGCAATAGCTTATTAGTGAAGACTCTGTCAGACTGCAGGCTTCTCCCTGAGATGTGCGCAATTGCGCGGGTGCACGCTGGCACGCAGGCAAACTGTCACTATGAGTGCTATTCTTCATCGGTCATCGCGCAGGCAGATTCCTCATGCAATAGAAAATTGCCCAGGTGAAAATTTTAGTTGCAAATGACAAAAATGAATCTCAGATTTCCAGTTCCACAGATATGTGAAGTAAACACATTGGTTCAAGAGGGCTCACATAAGGCATCTAGGATTAGCGGAGGAGTTTCAGAAGATCGACTCGCTCCGCTACTGGTAGTGACTTGCACTGCGCAGTGGGTCTTTCGGAAGACTAAGTCATCGATGCGGTATTGCAGTTACCATTAATCCCCTGTGAAGCGCATTGGAAAATCTTCCACTAGAAACAAACGTCTTATTTGGAAATTTTGTAATGGGGCCAATGTGATGGTTATGATCATGGAAGAGCTAACCTGGAGTAGATCGCTAGATTTGCATGCCTGGTTTGGGGTTTGAGGGCGTAAAGCGTCCTCCTTCTTGCAAGGAAAATTTGGTTGCTCTGGCACTGCAACCCTGGTGCTAGTTACGTGCGCAATAACTAGTGCAGGCATAAGAATACTCCTGGGGAAGCCTGACCAAAAGTGATGAGTTTTTGTCCATGTGGCTTGATTTTGGCTGACTTCATCATTTTTATTTTAGGTATGTCTCTGCTCATGACACACTTCTTCTGCAGGCAATTTTTTTGTCATTAGCTTTTGTTGTCAGAAAAAGTTGATGAATTTGTTACCATGGCACTAGTTATTGGAGTACGAAAAATGTTCACCTGACAAAAAAAATTATGCCCGACAAGTCATTTTTCCTGTTAGCTGCAGGCTATAGAATTCATTTTACATATTATATTTCTCAGTAGAAAGTGGCTAATTTTTGACTGGCGTCACGAAAAATATTACCATACAAAAATTTTGCTAGACAAAGGCTCTCCAGATATGACTGTAAAAATTAGTTTAAAAATGGAAACCAATTTTGTTGCTTATGTTTTCAAATTCCCTGTCACATGTTTTATGTCCTTGCCAAATGCTTTCTCCAAATGCAGATCAATTTAACTATGATTCTTCATTGATTAAACTTCAGGCTTTTCTTTGGTTATTTTAATTCACATTGCATTCCACTGTTTTTGTTTTGGGAGTATGATTTAATTTAATTGCAAGGTTGTTTTTCTTTAATTGTTTTGTTAAGGCTTTGTGCATTGCCTTTCGTTGTTTTTGTTCAGGGAGTGTTCATTGCCTTTCGTTGTTTTTGTTCAGGGAGTGTTCATTGCCTTTGTTTTTGTTCTTGGAGTGTGCATTGCCTTTCGTTGTTTTTGTTCAGGGAGTGTTCATTGCCTTGCTTGGGATCCTGAACGCAAGTGGCTGTACTCGGGAAGCTTCGATCAATCTGTCATTATATGGGATATCGGTGGACAGCAGGGATCTGCATTGGAACTGCATGGTCACACGTATGTAGTTTAAATTGTCTGCATGTGTTGATAATTATATTAGCGGTTACCATTGTTTGGCATGGGGTGCTTCCACCCACCCCTAGTTTTGAAATTATGACCACATTTGAATGCCTAAAGCATTTGTGATGAGACTTGGCAAGTGCTGACTTTTCACACATGGGATAACGTCAATGCTAGGATAGTTAACATGTTTTAGCATTTTGGGGGCAGATCTGTTGTTCCTGATGAGGTATTTCAGAAAAGATTTGTTTGGGGTAAATGAGCTGAGTAGGGGGGTCGAAAAGCCAGATCATTTTTATGATTTTTTCGTTATAGTTTTTGATTGTATCCTATACCAACGAATCTTATGTCATTTGGTTGTGAAAATATGTGCTTTTACATGATAGTATCGCGAAAGTCTGCTATAACACCGATTCCCTCATATTTTACCTAGGATGTACCTTAGGGGGATAGATTTTCGCGCTTTTTTTTTTGTGAGTCCAAGCTTGGGGGCATTTTGTTTGTGTGAATTTATTTTTGCGAATCAAGGATTTGCGGAGAACATGGAAAGAAGCAATTAAGAGAATGCGCATCAATGAAAGAAATAGAGGAAGTTATGGACATGCATTTTAAGAGGAAAAAAGGAGCCCAAGCTAATTGCTATTGTCTAAAGATCGAAAAATTAGTTGTGTTTGCTTTTGGTCAGGTTATGACATCATTTTGAAAAATTTTGTATGGATTTAATTTTGCGAATTTGGCAAAAATTAATCACGCAAAAATAAATCACCTTAAGGTAGTCTGCAGGCAAGTTGCAAAATACGACGAAATTAAAACTAAAATTCTTTAAGAAAAATTATTTAAACTTTTTTGCCACCTTTGTAAAACAACTTTTCTACCTTCCCTAAATCATTTGCGGCCAGCTGAACACATTCTCGAGCATTCATGCAATTTTTAATTTTTTTTTTGGTATTGGTTTCAATGGGAGAGCAAATGGCTGGTCTGCTAAATTCAAATGTATGTAGTTTGCAGACCAGACCACCTGGAGGTCAAAATTTGGAATTTGTGGATGAATTATGGCCAAGTATAAGTGATCCGAATTCCTGATCTCTTGCATAGGATTAGAAAACTTCCTGGTCACTCCATTCTCTGTAGTGGAAGTAGATACAAACTGTGTTATATCTTTTTAACTAGAAGATATTGGTCTATAACCATGATTCATTTTCTCTTGGTTTGGTGGAATTGCCCTCTCATAGTCACTGAACGTCTCCAAAAGCCTGGGTGATGAAGCATTAAATTATTTTATAATCTTTTATGTAATCACATTGGATTCACATAGTAGGTCGTTTAACTTTGGTGTTCACATACTAGGCCGTCTAACTTTGGTTACATTGGATGCACATAGTAGGTCGTCTAACTTTGGATTGGATTCACATAGTAAGTCGTCTAACTTTGGTTACATTGGATTCACATAGTAGATGGTCTAACTTTGGATTGGATTCACATAGTAGGTCGTCTAACTTTGGTGTTCACGTAGTAGGTCATCTAACTTTGGTGTTCACATAGTAGGACGTCTAACTTTGGTGTTCACGTAGTAGGTCATCTAACTTTGGTGTTCAC
>JAOBRC010582786.1:0-11034 GCA_027575255.1 Scolionema suvaense
TTGAAAAGAGAAACCGTAGACATCATGTAAAAATGTCACACTCTACTCCCTTGCAGCTTGACTTGCAAGTTCTCTCTATGCTACAAATCGTATACTGGTAAAAAGTGTTTTAATTTTGATACTAATGGAAAATACTTGAGTTTGAAACGGGATGATGACAGAAAATTTGAAAGGCTTATATAGCGTGGTATAGGCAGCACTAGATTACGTTCATACAGAATAGTATGTATGTTATTCCTTTTTCACCAGTTTTCAGATTCTTGTACCACCACATTGTGTAATAGGCAATTTCTGCTAGTACCCAATGATATCTGCGGACAAGCAAGACTTGACAACATCAGGAGTTGCACGTACATATTCGTTGTGTAACTGCGACAGAGGTAGTTTCGCCACAAGTTTTTCCTCAGACAGCAGTGACGATCAACCACTGCAAACCTCGTGTCACTGTCATGCTCATCTAGTAACTGGTCTGCTTGATAGTCAGCATTTCTTCAGATCTTAGTGAAAATATACTTTAATACATTTACAGGAAGAAAACACTCATTTTTTGCACAAGTGATTGATGCCGTGAGTGCTAGGTTTTTTAAAGAGCAAATGAGCTTAGTAGACATAGGCCACACGAATAATCTTGACCAGTATGGCGATGTTATGAAGAAAGACTTCAAAATTTCAAATGATTTACAAAACAAACTCTTTACAAAACCTACTACAATGTCTGCAGCGATGCAAAATATGGTAGGAGGGTTCGAATCTGCCACCGTTACCCTCCCACAGTACGATGACACCGTCAAATTTAAGAAATGTTCACCAATGCACCTCTTCACAGTCTGTCTGTCTGTTGCATCTTCAATTTCACCAACTTGCAATTTCACCAACAGATGTGCCCTAACTAGTAGCATATAGTTCCCATGGCAGAGGACAAATAAAACGACATATTATTTTCTTCAAAATATGTCATGCGGCCTTTGTCTAACTTCACTAATGGTTTATTGTGGTTCGCTGGAGGAGTGGTTTGCTCGGTACTGATTTTTTGCAACTGAACGGAGTTGTGTGGCATGTATTTTTCAGACTTCTGGTCGGTCATTATGGAAAGTCTCCTTCATAACGTGATCATTTTTAAGGGTCGAAAGGCAACACCCAAAGATTAACTCGAATTTTAGTACTTGGACTGAACTTTTGCAAGGTTTCGTTTCAGGGTCACCAGCCTTTCTTTACATCTGATTCCTTCATCTGTAATCATACTGACGAAACTGTATTATAATAGTTGTACAATGATTTGCCACTCGTAACAACTAAACTGTCGCCGTATGATCATTGGCGGAAAATAGGAAGAATTTGAATGAAGATAGCTGCCAGTTAATCATTGTACGTGCAGAGCCCTAAATTGGCTTTGTATTAACCCTATTTTACATGGCCTTTTCAGCATTGGGTATCATCGGGGGTCCATGTCAGGCTCCTCCTAACTTTGTTACGTTGCAAGCACAATAATGGGTGACATTGGAATTTCTGCCACATACGTAAAAACCGTGAATTATGCTAGTTTTAACCAAAAAATATAAATATTGCTTTACTTTTGAGTAAAAAACTAGTACTATCACAGCTTCAGGTTTTCTGAGATACATCAAGCAGTTAAGCATCCTTATTTATTGGGCAAAAATATTCAAAGGTAAGTCTGATAACATTCTTTTTTGGGCCACCGACCGATCGATAACAGAAGGGTCATTTTTCTGTAACGACTCAGTGTCTTAGTTTGAAATTTGGCCATGATTTAGAATACAGATGTGTAGTACAAGTCACAGAAGTAAAAGCCTGTACCAAATGCATATAAAAAGATACTTGAAAAAAACCAGGGCGGGGGCGTGAAGTAGGTGCCGATCGAGTGTGACGCTACTGATGCTAATGTACCACTAAGATTTCGTGAAGTAAAGGAGGATCTTGTGATATATCTCTTGCAAATCTTGTTAACAGCCTTCCGATAGCTTGCCAAAAAAGACTTCCATGTGCCTTCCTAAACAGGAATTTATAAATTTGTCAACCCCAGAACAAAGAAGCAAGGGAGCGAAGGGGACATTGATCACAATTACGCATGCACGGCAATCAACTAGCAGCGCCGAGTTAAACGCGTTTATGCAGACACCGCAATAAGAGAACCACTTGAGCAGACATACCATGGTACGCGTCGTGCGCGACCGGACTAGAAACAGCTGTTAACGCTGCGCTTGATCAGAAAGTTCCTTGGTGGGATCAAGGGGTTGATTTCATTGTTCATGGTCAGAGCCAGAGTCTATTATTGCAGAAGATTATATAAAGACCGTCAAAAAAGTTCTAACGCCTGATCGGCTCCTGTAGATTTCCACCATTGAAAACGTTTTTGCTTCAGTGAGACGAGAAATAATCTTCTACGCACATGGAATCGGCCTTTAAATCAATGTGAAAGTTTAACCTCTTCTACATCTCTTTATCTCAAATTGCTTCATCTTGAACGTTTGCTGAAAAGTGCAGCAAATCGCAGTGAGATTATGTATGCTTTTAAGCAGTGACCTCCTTCCCTTTAACCTCTAGCATTTGCTAAAACAGCCCTGCAAATTCGAAAGATTCAACCAACACTGCTGTGTAAGGTGTGTGAATGTAAATCCATTGCATATTGCATTTTGCCAACTCGGATCATTAATATATTTTTTCTAATGAGATATAATGTACGAAAGGACTCTTTCTCTAACGCAAAATCTCTTCATCCCGAACAATTCTGGAGGTCCATTGAGAGTTGGACGTGGCGAGATTCTTGTACAATGACAAGGGTAGTTCTAAACACTCATTTGCAACTTATATCAATACAATTTTTGATGTCCCAAAAATCGAAGTCAAAATTGCCTCATCCACCATCTTGAAATTTATCACCTTGGCGTAATATTATGTAACCATCAGAGTGACGTCACCGTAGACAAGGAAAGTCAAGCGTATGGGGAGAGTAACCATATTCGTGCAGACATATGACACACGCCTCCTGAAAATAATCTTACTCTTCTTTTCACTGTCTTTTCATGGTTGACTGTTCAGCTGCCAGCTCTTCAGCCGCCGACTTTCATTATGGGACCGACATGAAAAGAAAAAACGAGAAAGTGATTCATTTAGTCAACTAAATTCAACGAAGTCCAAAAACTCCACGATTCAACCGAATGGAGTAGGTGCCACGATACAGTATCGAGGATACATTTTCAAGCTCTGTTATTTTTGTGGTTATATGCCGTTCTTTTATAAGCAACTCCTTTGTAAGCAGCACATAGCTCGAAATCACTAAATCGAAGCAAATGCTATGCAACACCCTGAGCCTGAGATTCTATCATCAATTCTAAAATATTCATATATCTCCTGCTTTACAAGTAGTACCAAAGGAAATAATTGTTTTTCTTAACCGAGAGTATATCAAACATAAGCAATAAGCGACTTAAAGACTATAGTACAGTGTCCTCACGAAATGTTATGAAGTTGGGTAGAAGAACAAAACTTCTAGAATTAAGCCAGATCTAAGCAAAATCCAAGGCTCGAAGACTGAATCTGAAAAAAAACTGATGCGCACAAGGTCTTGGGTTCAAACCCAACCACTGACCACTGCAAAGAGAGCAAACCCCGAAAATGCTAAGACGGGTATTGCTTCAGAAAGGCCTACGGCTGAGAGGTCCCGTGAAGCTCGTTACTTAATGCACATAAATGAGTAAAACTATTTTACGATTGTTGCACTGAATTCTAAAAGTGTTGGACCAAATTTTCTCTCCAATATTGTCTTTCAATAGATTATCTGCTGATGGTTTACCTGCCGATGTATAATGTGTTGCAATAAATTTACTTTTAGATACATTTACTTTCCAACCGCTGCAGAAGAGAATCAGTTAAAACTTCTAACAGATCTCTTCTCACGCTTCGATCTCGTGAGGCCAATGAAGAATGGATTTGGAGAAATTGAATACTTCGTATATTGGTTCCTTGACAGCGCACCACCAGAAAATTTACTGGAAATCTGGCCTCTGAAATTGGAAGAGGGTCTGGTAGGCATAAGCTATATTTGAAGCTGTTTCTTTTCTATTACATTGTATGCATCTAGTATTCTCTTTGAACACCTTGTTTTACTCGGTAATAGGCACGTTGCACGTTACGTAACCCAGGGGTTATAGCCATACCCAATAAGATTTGATGTAATTTTGGGATGGTCGCAAAACGTTTACAATCTTATTAATACTTTTTTGCATACTTAATACTATGCTGACTTCTGCATAACTGTCAGACCGTGAAAAATCTCACGTAAAATTATGGGCAAATTTCAAAACGTTCAAAAATTTATTCTGATCAGTTCTACTTTTTCAGATATTGGAAATAAACAGAAAACACAAAAAAGCATGATTGTGTGTTTCTTTTCGGGTTTCGCAAACAGTTATATTTTTTGTGTAAACAGCGACTTCGTCCTCCAGTCACTTCTCACGGAATTGCGAGTTCTCAGGAACACCAATAGAAACAGACAGTTCAAATGTTCACAGAATACGCAATTTACATATTTAATCAAAAGAAGCTAAATTTGGAGATGCTGTATTCACTCTTTTGATGTTATTAATTATCGTGTATGAACCCTGTACATTCCTCACATTTGCTTATCGCGGTTTTGCCGCTTATTTATGATTACATCGCATCGCAGCAAATGCGCATGTCTGCAGCTGCTCTTACCTCCATGCAAACTAGCCATCAAACACGGGGACAATGGTTGCTGCGATGAAAATAAAAGATATCTGCAGGCAAGAATTCTTGCGTGCGGTAAGTGTTTGACCATCGTGACTAAAATATCACTGCCGAATTTCAGGAGTCCCTTTATCAAAGACTGCGTTCATTTCGGGGGTATCGTCTGAAGCGAGACTCAGCCGTATGATGTTTTCACATATACTGAACACGATTTGAATATAAATATCCTAGTGTACTATTGTTCGTTAGGGTGGCAGAATCGCCACTGCCTTAGCATAAGAGTTTAATAGATATATTTCGTCTTTAGAAGTAGTTGGTCTTGTTTGTGAGAGAATTATTAAAACTGTCCCTTGGTCAATCTTCTTCGTTTGGTCCTTTTTTGGGAATGATCTTAAAATTTCACGAGGAGGATTTTCTCCTTATTAGAAAAACAAAACTGCAGTGTTAAGGATACTGAAAGGGTTTCTGAACCAAACTTCTAGTAATGGCCACATCACGATTGGTTCAGGCAATTTTCAGATTCTTTCGTCTACGGTTATGTTATCAGCACTAGCGGTGCTAGTTCCAGCCCCCCTCGTATGCTTATCAGACAGCGCCCACATGGTGCTGCAAGGCATTCCGTCCACTGTATCGAGGTAGATGGAGCTCCGCCTGAAGATTAAAGTATGATAAATTTCTTAGAAATTTCTCTACCGGTATAAGCCTCATCGTAATCATACTGCAGTAAACCCGTACAGTAATAATACAGCCTATTACATAATGGTATAGTGCAACAGCCAGTAGGACTACCAACAATTCATGCCGTAAAGTACGGAAAAGCAAGGCAGAAAACAGATGACGATAGAAAAAAAATAGAAATGATAATAAAACGTAATCGCACTGTCAGGGCAAGAGAAACCTATTTTACATTTGCTCCTTGATTGTTGGCTTCGTCTTGGCTTCTGGAAGTAAAAAGACTCTTTAGTCTTCAGTGAAAATGGAGTGGAAGCCTGGTCTAAGATCTTAAAGCAATCAAATGGACAAGATTTGAAACACGTAGGAGACATTTCAAGGTGTTTTAGCATATTGCTACCACTTTTAGGATTCAATTGCTCTGATATCCTTACCCAAAAGTTTGCGGTTGGTTCCACCAACATAAACGGCATTACAGCCACCATATGCTAATAAATAAACAATTTGCTTAGCATTGTTTGAATGGTGCAGGTATATGACCAGATTCAGAGAAAGGTACGGCGATTATTGAATATAATACTCCAGAGGACACAAAGGCGTTTATGTCATTTCTTGGTATGGGATCATTTTTTTTCGCCCATGAATTACACATTTTTCTGCCCCGACTGCCCCCATGTATTATTCGATTAGAAAGAGAATTCCATGATCTTCTGAAAGTGAACCTGGTTTTACTGACGTCAGAGACAGTTGAGTTCCTCATAATTGTTAATTCATGCTACATAAGAACGTGGTTACACTTACCTAGTTCTACTTCGAATATACACTCATTGGTTTCTCCATCACCACTACTATTGAACAGTTTGACCTCAATCCTCAAGTCTAAGGACCCTCTCATTGCGAGTGGACTTGAAGCTTGAGATATTCAGTCTCAATCACAGGTTTGTATTCTGTGCCATACCAGCATAGTCTGACGAGGTAAAACACAGCATCGGAGGGAAAAAAAAGCTTCCGGGGCTATTAGTTGACTTTCGCATTTCCCGCGCGTCTCATTACAGCTTTGGTAAGACTGATCTGATGAAATGGACTATGCTATATCAATCACCTATTAAAAGTTCATTTTTGATCAAACCTTTTCTTTAGTGATTCAGTTCCATAAAATGTATTGTGAACAGTATAAGGGATGCACGTTAATTTTTTGCTTAGAAAATAGGAACATATATGAGGAGTAAATATATTTTTCATAAGTGGAAGATTGACATTCATCGTCGTTTTGATCATTTTCATAGCTAATGCTTTTATATGCCGTTATGGTACGTATTTTTAGACTTCAAGAAGTTCTTCAAAACTTGGAGTATCATCAATATGATCTATTGTCGGCGATCTTTCATGAATCTTATCAATTTTCCAACGCAACAATCTGCGTTAGAATGCCCATATAAGCGGAAAATAATTGAACACAATTGAAGTCCTGCTTTGGAAAGTCGTTTTAATTGCTCAAATGAAAGTTTAGTAGCCATACCCTCAATTTCATTTATTTTATGGGCGGCTATACGACGTAACTCGCTAGTATGCTTATGAAATATCAAGGATTGATGAATATGGGCTCCGAGAAACTCTTCATACTGACTGTTGACTCTCTGAGCATCCTTGAACGTAACCCTATTTAGCCCGGGGGGATCAATGTGATCCCCTCTAAAACGACACATCCACCGAACCTGAATTTTTTTGTTTACATTTGGTTTATATCCATAAGACATGTTTCAGGGGCATTTTGAAACCATATTGTGCATTTCGTTTTGATTCAGTAAATTATTTGCTGGATGTGCATTGAAATTTCTGGAGAAACTTTTTTTCATATTCATATTTATATTTAAATTTAATTTTCACCTTACATAAAACGTGTGTAGACTAGAAACGTCTCTCTGAATCTAAGCAATTACTTGCATCCAGCACTGTACGCCGAACGAGAGATTCCAGGAAAACCCTTCTAATGACAGTACGACACAAAAGCATATTCAGTTCTTTCCTTGTGAAATCACAGGGGTCCTGATGAACAGATAATTAAACCATGCAAATTGAGTTTGTAAATAATCATTACAAACCACCTTGTAACTGGGCCCCCTGATTATGCAAAGCTTTGAGTTTGATTGACAGCAGTTTAAATAGGCGCGGGAAATTCAATATAAATTTAGAAATCTGGCTCATCGTCAGGTAGAATAGTAAGAGCCGAAAACGACGAGTGGCAGTGTGTACAAGTCTCTCTTCCTGGCTGTCATCGCGCGACTTCGGTGGCTCCTTGCGGGATTGGTATAGAGAGACTTGTCAAGTCTAAAATTGTATTGCACATCACGAGGGTTTGAAACTTGTCATGACTACAGTAACACCACTACACTTTATGATTTAGTGCTAGAAATCATTCGTTCTTATAAGTTATTCTTGTAGTTATAAGATTTTTACATGGACTGGAAGTGAAAGTATATTTTACGAGGAATTTGGATATTTATGGTGGTAAACAGGAAAAGTGCAGTTTGAGACCCTGCGATTACTTGATGAAATAGGCATGGTTTTTACAGCTAAAACAAACAAACAAAATAATCGTGTAGCTATAATCCTGCCACGTTTGGAGGTTGGTTGATGTCCCAAATTTGATGTCCCCAAGAGGGTTATAGCTACCTCCCCCTGAAATAGGCCAGGTTAAATAGGGTTAGATCACATTTCTGGTTTGCAAGCAGAGAGAAAAAAATGACATTTTATATGTAGCTTTTTGCTGCTCACTTTAACACCATTCTGCGGCCACTTTGTCTGCAGAGTTCTTGCATGCATATCGGTTCGTGTCATATGCACAGTCGCATATATTAATGCTTTCGCTAGCAAACTGAAAAAGGTCATTTAGAAATACATTAAAGGACATTAGTAACACCATACATCGGTTCTTTCGGGAACTCAAAGGTGCATTGGTTTTAGTCCTGTGCTAGCATTCTGTTAAGTAGCTCATTAATAATTTTAAAACATTTTCTTCAAAGTGATACGCATGAAGCTGGACAAATTTTAGGAGCCATCCCACAATGCATTGTATGACGTTGTATGAGCTTTAATGTGCTTAATTAACTATTGATAGGTCCATTAGAAAATTACCAACATTTTTTTTCTTTTTCTTGTTGGGCGGCGATCTGCATTTAATCAAAATAGTAGGCAAATAAACTGCACAAGCATTTTTACTGACATGTTTCGATGAACAGCACCATCTTCAGAGTGTCAAATAAATCATCATTCGAAAGCAAAAGCAGAAATCTAGTAACGAAACCCGAACTGTCCCTATAAAAGAAATGTTCATATCATTACCATATCTTGGTAAGCACAGCAACACATTTAAAAAGAAATTTAAAGCAAGCCGTTGAACGAGTTTACAGTAGTGCGAATCTTAGAATAGTTTTGAAAGTTCGTCGACTATTTGCTCATCCTTTCATAGCAAAGATCGATTGGCTGCTTCTGATAAATCGAAGATTATTTATAAAGCTGACTGCTAGGATTACGAAATTTCGTACATTGGGATGACCAACGCCGTCCTCGTACACGGAAATGAGAACATTTCTCTGCTCCCACGATGACTGCTCAATCTGCGATTGGTGATCATGTCAAAGACAGTGGTCACCGCATGAAATGGAAACATTTCAGTATCCTAAGGAACGGGATCCAACTTAAGCGAACTGAAAACTAAAGAATCTCTGTACATGCAGATTTTTCCACTGATGAATGGATGTGAAGCATCCACTAAGCTCACTTTGTTTAAAGTCTAACTCTATTTATGGGGGGAGGTATATTTACCTCTCCCTCCGAAATTCTTTGATAACTTTTGAACAGCTTGACATAAATGTATGATTCTTGGTAGCTTTAAACATTTATTCCTCATGCACATTGTATCCAAATTTGAGTTTGTTTAGCTTGGTAGTCATCTGATTAGCCCCCCTGCTCTAAACCAAAAATGAAGCTAAATTAACCTGGTTGGCAGCAAGTTTTAGAACTTCGAGGGGGACTTTTTTGCTAGGGGGTACGTACATTTTTACAGTGGTTTTGGGGGCCATGTCTGTTCTCTGAATCTTTTCATGTAAGTCCTTGTGTGGAAAGAGATAACCATTCTAACAAACGGTGAGGCTTTGAAATTTCAACCTGGGCTCTTTGGTCTAAGAAGAATGTCTCTCCTCAAAATTCTGTCTTTGCGCCCTGAAAATGTTGCTCGCCCAACTTTGCAAAGACTCAAAACTACAGTCAAAGAAAGGTGAAGGGGCTGCTTCAATCTCTAATAACTCTGGTAGCATCAAACGGCTATTGATAATTTGCCTGCTGTGGTTTCTTTGATGCCTAAGAAACAATTTGTAACTAGTCTTGTTCTGGTTAACCTTGTGTGCGCGTGTCACTTTCAGCTCCACCATATTCTGAGATTTTTTGATAGGTATCAACATCTTCCTATCATATTTCATGAACATCTCCTACTAGCAAAAGTCAGAGATCTCTGTACGCAGGGCCTGGTACATTTCGCCTGGTACGATGTTGCTACTGGGTGTCCTCAAATATACTGCAGCCTCCTAGCTATGCACAGTAGCTCATTCAGATGTTGCTAGATATACAGATAATAGATAAAAGAAGACAAATTGCTGCCTCAGGCAACAGAGGGTGAGTGTGGCTACATTGATAGCATCCATGGAGATATTTTTCTCTCCTTAAAGCATGAACTGCTTTGCTACCTTGGACTGATCTATAGCAGAACATTGAAGCACAATTTGTGACCTGCTGTCAGATTGATTATTACGGAGAATGAACACTTAAAATTTCAGGAATAGCCTAATGCGTAAGGCCACGAGTATTAAAGGGGGTAACGTTGATTATTGCTAAGAATAGGGGTACCTACACATATGTGACAATAGGGAGTACCGAAAACTTAGGGGGCCCTAATGTCTTAGGTGGGACCTAGCATCCCTCCAAATGCCATTGTAGTTTAAATGTTATGAAAAATTAGTCTGGCACTGTTCCACATAGGCATTTTGAGCAGTCTTGCACAGTACCCTGATGGTAGGCTTCCGTCCTAGTCAACTTGAAGCAAACTGAGCAAAGAGAGTGAATGCCTAAGGATTATCGATACAAAATTTCATGTCATTTGGGTTTCCGATTGGGAGTTAGGTAGGGGAGGTAAATATAACTCCCCCGTTAATGGGGGTTAGCCAGACCCTGACCTAAAAATGGCCAACTGTTGGGACTGCTTGTCATCCCATTCATCTGTATATATAGTTTGGGGAATTTTACATGCAGTTTTCTGTGATTTCTCTTTTTTGCGTAAAGAGTTTGTAGCAACGATTTATTGTACCTCTGAAGGAAATGCTGTGTATCAAAACATGTCAGTAAAAATGCTCGCAAAATTTATTTGCCTAATATTTCCTTTCTTATCAAGAAAGAGTTTGAGATTTTCTATTAGTAGCAACAAGGCATGTTGATTCCTATAGCCTTTCGGAAAGCCACATAAGAAGTGGTGCGCCAAGTACATAATCATTCAGCCAGCAATCATGTAAGCATTTAGGATTATGAAACCTGGTTCCAATGTTTCCTTTAGAATGAGATCATTATTAGATTGGAAGTCAGCGTGGG
>JAOBRC010582897.1:0-11034 GCA_027575255.1 Scolionema suvaense
CATTTTTTTTCATTTTTTTTGAAAAAATGCTGTCATTTTTTTTCATTTGTTTTGTGGAGAGAGAGTTGACACCCTGGGTCGGAGGAATTTAAGAAAAAATGTGCCGAGAAAATAGAACACTCAGGACTGCAGAAAAATGCCGCTCTTTCGCTGACTGAGGACGGCTTTTAGGCCGGCAGTGCCGAATGCCGACCTGAATTTCGTGGGCTGCCCCTCCTCCCCGAACCCCGGTGTTCTGCGTAGTATTTCATAGTTCATCCTGTCTACTCAGTCAGCTGCTTATTCAACATACATTTCACATTATTACTTTGACTTTTTAGATGGTGCTTTTTGTGGTGACAATGAATGGAGTCATAAGATCAGTAACCAGGTGAGGATCAGAACTGATGCACTTGTGGATGTTAGATCCGTCTAACTTTAGCTCTCCGTTCTTTGGACATGTTGTCTTCTTTATCGTCAGAACTTTCCTCTGGAATAAGGGGAGTGTGAGGTCTCTTAACTCTCGCTTAAACCATCCTAGATCTGTGGTGCTGTGTTTAAGTTCTGTGTTTTGTAATTCCTCTTCCTCAGATGTGTTGATTTGTTGACAATTTTATGCACTCATTATGGAATTAAATAACAGCGTGTTATTCCAATAACACACTACTGCTGGTGTACCCCTATGTGCGATGTGTTTCTCATATTCATCCACAGATGGTTGATTTCAAACAATGAATACAATGCGAGTCAGAGCGTAAATCATACCTGTAATTTTGTTCTAAATCAGAGTGAGACATCACACGCTGTAGGATCCTATTGGAAATTTATGCGCTATTGAATTAAACCATTCTGACTAGCGTAGTAATTAGACTGGGGAATATATAGACTTACTTGGCCTTTTGGGGGAGGGAATTCTCTATTTCCTTTCAGAAACATAGTGGTAAAAGGGATTGTCTACTTGTTTTAAGAACCGCTGGAATAACTACTGGACTGCATAATGAATGTCCTGAGATTTGTGCAATTTGTCAGGCTTTCTTATGATAAACATTTGAATATTTTTTTTTGTTGACTATCAATGTGTTGTTAATTTATGGAGATCAAGGGAACCCGAAGAAATTTTTTTTTTTGCAAGTACTGTCAATGAACTGATAGAAGCATGGAATTGATACAGAAACTGAAGATTCTGTCGCTTAACCCTACAGTATATGGGGGGGGCCGATTCCGCCCCCCCTGGTGGTTTTTTTGCGGTAAAAATCTTTTGGGAGAAGCTACTTGCACGAATTTTGTTGACTTTTCCTAAAATTTACCTGGAACACTTTTAAAACAAACCGCAAGTCGATACCTGCTATACTTTTTGAGTTATAGCGAAATTCTGGAAGGCGATTGTGACATAAAAATGAGGCAAAATTGACGAAAAACGAGGAAAATTGCCGTTTTTAGGAAGTTGGAGGTCTTAAAAATGTTCCAAACCCCAGAAGATCATTCAAAACATGGGTAGAAATGGTCTTAGTAAGATTTAAACAAAATTCAGACTCAATTAAAAAATTTCAAAATTTCCATGAAAATTTCTCTGAAATTTCACCCTGCCTAATGTATGATGACGTCATCAAAAAAGTTGATGACGTCAGCAAACTTTTTTTGCATCTTTTTCTTTCCTAGATAATGGTCTATTATCCGACCAAGTTTCATGTCTCTAGCTGGTGTCCTTCCTGGAGATCATAGGGGGGGGGACGGAATCCGCCCCCCCCCCCCCATATACTGTACATTTTCAAGAAGCCCATATACTGTAGGGTTAATGTTTTTTAGTCTGCAGTTGTGCTTCAGTGACATAAGCTCAAGTTGTGTTGCAGTCTTAGTCTGAGCTTCCCCCGGAGTAGTATGCAATATATGGCGTGCCCTTTCGGCAAAAAATAGCTACTTTTGTTGCACCACCTTTCGTTTTTGTTGCACAAACTTTCAGTTTTGTTGCACCAACTTTTATTTTTGTTCCGCCAACTTTTCTGTTGCGCAAACTTTTCTTGTCGCATCAACTTTTTTTGTTGCACCAAGTTATATTATTGGTGTACGAACTTTCATTCTCGTTGCACAAACTTTTCTTACCCAAAGCTCACGAAGGGTCAGTAGTGATAATGTAGTAACTACAGGGATCATTGCCTGCGAAATGGATATAAAATAACAGAAAGAATACTATTAAAAAACAGTGGCTGAAAACAAAAAGATCAGCAGTGAGTCGTTAAAACAAAATAAAAACAATATCTGTGAAAAAAAAGTTGCCAGAGGAAAGTCACTAGAACAAAAAATATATATATGTATGACTAGGAAGTCCGAAACAAAAAATTGCCAGAATCGCTCCAAGGTCATATAAGGTTATACCTTATATGTATACATGAGCAAATCAAAATCGCCACAATGCCACGCGTAAAACTGATTATGCTTCAAGCTCAATAAAATACAGTTAGTAGAGCACGCCTGATCTACCATCGCTTCCGTTCTGTAATGTTATTGCCTGCCAATCGATGGCATTTGTAAATTTCATGTAGATTTTGACAACCGTTTCGGAAAAAAAATGTTAATGCGACGGTACACCGTCCTGTGCAATGCTTAAACTGCACTGAAAACTAATTTCATTGACAACCGCTTTGATAACTCAGTCTAATCTTGTGCTGTTCCCAATCTCAGTTTCTCGCATTCATGAGGGAGTTTCTTGTTCTTCTCAAATTTTTCCCTAATTTTCAGTCTCAACTGTATATAATTCGATCTTGTGTCACTCAACAATACTTTGCATCTCTACTGTACGACAGTTTTCTTCGAATTTAAATGATCTATCGAAACAATAACTTCTTGATATTTGATTTCATTCTGATAAAGTCTCAGTTAGCTCTACTACAAAATCTGATGTGTTACTGCTGTTATCTTTTCTGATGAAGCTCAAACTTAGTTTGCTGCTAGTTATAAAGAAGTATATGTATGAGGTGAAGATGGGGTTGGGTCGATCCTAAGATGATGCCTAAAATTTTTCAAGATCGAGATGTTGCTCAATATCAATACAGATTAATGTCTCAAGACAGATGAATGCGGTCTTGGTATCCTGGCAGATATTGTAAATGAAAGTGAGACGCCAGTTTTTGCCCTTGGTAAAACATGTCCCCAGTTTGGGAAGATGACAGCAGGAGTTGTGCATACTGTTCGGCTCTTAGAGAGTAGCTGAAATAGCAAATGGAAACAGGAATGAAACTTTGCTGTTGATGTTATTACTTTGACCGGCACAAAGGAAAAACTATTTAACGACAACCATTTCTAAAAGTTCGATTTTGCTATTGCTATAGATTTAAAACTATGATGCTCGAAAAAAACCTAAAATGTCATTTGACTTTAAATAACTGATCAGCATAAATAAAATCAAGTCAATCAACTCCGAAATTTTTGAAAGGCAAAATATGCGTTATGTGGATAGATAGATAGGAGGGGGGACTTGTAAAGGCCAATCGTGACGTAACGTCGAGGGAGTCTCAACGGCGACATGGCGTTACATAGGGGGTGGTCCGTTACGCACGTCTTGAACGGCCCCGTATTGTGCCCAATTTATATTGCAATTTGGAATCAAAATTGGAATAAATTGTACATTCAGCAATATATCCTAAATACTCCTAACAATTCTGTAAAGCATTTTCAGTGGGCGGCCTGGCATAGTATTTTAAATTCCTTGGATAGTGCGAAAGAGCGCATTGTGCACTGAAGTGTCCCCGTGTACCTCAAGTTTTCGTCTGTGATGACACTATTTAGATTGTGATCTTTGATAATGTGCATAATAAATGAGAGCGTCCATAATAAATGAGAGCATTCATAATAAATGAGAGTGTGCATAATAAATGAGCGTTCCGAAACAAGAAAAGTTGGTGCAACAAAAAAAGTTTGTGCAACAAGAAAAGTTGGTGCAACAAAAAAAGTATGTGCAACAACAAAAGTTGGTGTAACATAAAAAGTTGGTGCTACAAAAAAAGTGTATGCAAAAAAACTAAAAGTTGGTGCAGCAAATGTAGAAGTTGGTACAACAAAAACAAAAAAGGTGGTGCAGCAAACGCAACAGTTCGCGCAACAAAAGTCGTAATTTTTGCCGAAACGGCGCTCCACATGCAATACACTGTTTGCAGAACTGCTACATATCGTGATACTATGAAGTTTACATTTTAATTTGCTTACCCTTAAAATCGCCAGTATATATTTGCTTCATAGCTATGTTGTATAACTTTGTTTTTTAATGAGTCATTTCGTCATCACTGCCATGCTGGGTTAATATAGGTCTTTATTGGCTGACTTGACATACATTAGGTTATAGCAATCTCGAGGTTTTTAGTTGCAAAATTATGTAATTATTTTTATTGGATTAGGATCTGGGGGTGTTATCATGCATGAAATTTCAAGCTCTGATCATAATCTGAAAAAAACTGTTTGTGTGCCTATGAAATAATTTACGTGGTGCTTGAGACTTGAAACATTGGACTCGATATTTTGAGACTAATGTATCTTTCTTTTTTTCCAGTTGATTCAGCTGATACTGCGCGTGGTCAAGGATATGAATGCTTATGAAGACAGTACGGAGACCGGGTCAGAATGGTCTGACGTCTTGCAAATTGTTCAGAGCATCTTCTTCGAGACATGCTTAAATACAAAAGATGAAACTGCGCTTAAAGATTATATTTCAAAACTGTCTTTTTTGCTCAACAAACGAGTGAATGTAAGCTTCAAAGAGATTTGTTATCATGTTGTCAAGCTAGATGCCGTTTGTTCGAAGAGTGTTGATAAAGGTGAGTTTATATACTAGGATCAGGGAAATTTTTATGGGGTTTCAGGTAAAGTATATACAAATCCGACCTATTCATTAATATGCCAGGTTATTTCCGTACTTCAAAATCAGTAAGAGGTAGAGCCGAATCATGCCATGTCTATGCATTTCTGAACGTGATAAGTTGAAAGAGATTGATTGATGTGTTAGTCAAAGCCTAAAATGTGGGCACTTTTTTTTGGAATTGGTTGAAAATGATGCAGAACACTAAATGCGTTTTCTCTAAATTGATTGGAAACTTCACTTGCATCTGAATTGTCACTGAAAAAAATTCAAAATAATATCGTTATTACAGCAGTTATTGGTGTCTGCATCTTGTGGATTTTGTAAGAAGACATTATCCCATCTTTATTCAGGTTTTGCTATCGGCGATACTGCTCAGATCATGTTAAAACATATGGAAAAACTAAAAAACCACAATGCGAAACCCCCTTCGCAGCAAGTTCAGTCTGAGATGTGCTCATTGCTGAATTTACATCGAGTCAAACAGGACTATGCTTCGTACAGAAAGCAAGACGAGTATCGGGATTTTCTCAAAAAGGCAACTACTCTGAGCAAAGATTACGAAGCCCAACGACTGTAAGTACATTGAGAAAAAAAAAATCATGTTTTGAGTTATTTGTATTCGTTGTTCCACATGGAATTGTATTGCTTCTAGTACAGTGACTTCCTGCTGGTGCTTTTTGACCTGGTATATAAATGTTGGGCGGAGGTGCCTGATGAGGACTAGACTGGTGTCTTGCAGGATGCAGGCAATGCTTTATACTGAATGGCCCACACCAGGTCACAATCATTAAATTGTATTCTTTTTTTCCTGGTGGGTCCAAACCTTTTGATGTATTCAGTATCTCTCAAATGTCTGTAGTCACCGCAATCTTCCTCGATTGGCTGCCGGGCATGGCTAGAACTGATCTCCACAACAGATATCACTCTGTTTTACTGCTTATCAGTCCTTGCCACTGTTGCAGCTTTTTGGTCTTTGTTCTGTTTATTTTGCTACTTTCAATTGCGTATTTAATATCCTCCGGCAGTGCTCTCTCTGGTCGTCTGTACTGACTCTTTTTATCTCTGTTGGCTTTCCCCAATTTCACTTGATTCTTGACAAAGTGTCTCTTACATGCTTTTTCTTTTCATTTTGTTCAGTTCTTATGTGTGTGCGTTCTTTTATCTAGTATCGGTAGTCTTAGTAATTTGTGGCGTGCATGCACTTCGACAGGAGCTTTATTCGAAACCTTTGAATTTTGGATTAGTATCATTTGGTACCGGTAATATATGACTAGAACCACAGGTTACGATGGCTCAAACTGTCTCGTTAGAGCCCCTATGTTGATTTTATGCCCTTTCCCCACACCATAAAAGCTTTGTTGATGTTTTTGCTAGAAGTTATTTCTGGTTGACATTATCATTAGGTTTTGATGGATTGCGTAGGTCAGCTGGTTTTGGTGATCTTACATTTATTTTGTTTGAAATGTTTTACTTCATTAAACTCATCATTGGACAAAGTAAAAGTCTTTTCAAAGTGTGCTCTCTTGACCTGTGACGATCTCCTTAGATTCAGAATATATTGGGTTTTGGGGGAAGTTTCGATGGAACCATTTGGCCAAGGTTGTCATAGAATATAGTACTATCTTGATAAGTAATACGCTCAAGGGACCTACAAAACCCATATTACTTAGTCGCGTATTGCTAATCCAAATGTCCTCGTACGTAAGATTACGTCCTAATTATTGAGATTTGATATAGAATCGTTTCTGCAGAACATTGCTGGGATGTCCTCAATCTTGGGAAAATCCAAGACGGTTTTTCGCTGAACTGTTTATCCAAGCATTGCAATATCTTCAATCTCAGAAAAATGCAAGCTTTGTTGTGTAAGTCTTCAAAGGTGAGCATTGCAATGTCCTCATTCTCAAAAGTAACAAAAGCATTCCTTCAAATGTCCTACTTATCCGAAGTTTTTCTCTCTAGGGACCGAAAAAAAAAGGGGTATTACATTAGTTAACCAAAGGTCTTTTGCTTTTTTATTCATTCAATGAAATGATGAGGACAAAAGAATTATACGATTCCAGACTATCCTCTTTTTGTCAACCAAAGTTTGTGCTGCAACAGTCCTATTCCTAGAGATGTATTCGTGTTTCATAAACATTAGTTATCTAGTTGACTGCTTCCTTAACATCTGATATTTCTTTACTGGAAAGATTTTCTGAGCAGTTGTTCATGATTTTACAACATAGCATTGAAAATGCAAGGTTCCAGGTAGTTGAAGACTTTGGCTAGACTAGACCGCTACTTCTTTGAGAAAGGAAAAGTGAAGACTAAATGTTCCACTTTTCATTGGAAATCAAACCTGTGCCTCTCTGCTGTCATGAAGAATCCAACTGACTGCCCTCAAGTGTTCAATACACATTCGATCCATCCAACTGCCATACTGATGTTTTGTAAGACTCCTGTTGTTGATTTATATAATTTGCTTCGTATCTTCAGGCACACATATGGCAGTTTTTACTCTGAGCTTAAAAGAACAATCCTTGTGTTTGATGCTTGCTTAGAAGCTAGACAGGGTCTCCATACACAGTGCACTTGCTTCATGAGCTGTTCAGGAAGTGACTTCCTTCAAAAGATTTCGTAAAAAATGGATTTTCAGGCTGCCTGATGGCACATTGCAATCATTGCAATTAGAGCATGTTTTAGCTCTGTTTGTTGCTGTTTTCCAACTTTCCAACTTCGAACCTGTAATTGTCACTCACGTTTTGTCCTTATGAACTTGCCAGGAAATCAGGATATCTTGCAATGGACATGTTTGAAGGGAAGTTGCATCTCTCTTGCTTTGCTGGCACTTGTTTTTCTACTACCTGTAATCTTGAATTGCAGCATTGATAGTAGACAAGGTCTATATGGAAGACACGATATCCCAAAGTTTTCTCTCCAAATCGATTATGTTGAAATGAGGATATTTGTATGTTTGGATGCCACAGACACATTGCAAGAGAGAGTTTGCTCTAGGATTCAATAAAGCAAAAGTTGTTCTGTGAAGTGCTGTTGAACATGAAATGAAGATATCAGGTCTCAGGTTTTAATTTTTATCTTTCATAATTAAGAAGGATATTGTCATCTATGTCTGTAGGTCACATTGCCTTTTATCTCCATTTTCAGCCGCTCTTGTTCGTCATTTGAGCTTTTTGTATTGTTTTTTTTTCAGTGCTCAAATGGCAGGCGGAAGCAAGATGATGACGTCAGAAACGCTCTGGTTGAAATCCCTCAACAAATTAGCAGAAGTGAAATCTGTGTTTTCCAATGCAGTTCTCTCTGCCCACCAAAGTTTCACTGTTCTTGTTAATACATGCTTCAATAATGCACAAGACAGTGGCATCAAGGCAAAAGAAGAATTTGTTAATGAAAGGCGGCAGAAAGTTGCTCTTCTGAGAAAATCATGGGAGAAGCAAAGAAAATTTCTCACCAGTGAAAGGGGAGCTTGGTCATCAGGGTACATGTAATTTTTATTTTCTGTTATGTCATATCCTCACATAGCCTTCGCTCAGGATGCTGATGATTTAAAACATTGTGTAGGTTCTTTTGCATCAGCGAGCAATTTGTCGTCAAGCGATTTTTTATGATGTGTATAATTATTCGGGCATGTAGATTGCCAGAATTGACTCAGTGCATTCTGTATGCATACCTGTTTCCAATTTGCTGCCCCTTCAAAAAATTATGACGTGTTTGTGCACGCAGCATGTACATAATTAGTCACCAATAGAGCTTGGAAAACAAGCTGGACAGCAACTCAGGCTCTACTGATGCAAAGACCCTATACGAAGCATGAAGTAAGGGTCTTGAAGGAAGGCTAATCCTCACCGTATCTGGTAAGGAGATTTTCCTTGGCTGCAAGTATGCTAAATTGCTTTTAATAGTTAAGTCTTGTAAAGTGAAATATATAGGTGCAAATTATGGCATAAAATATTAACATTTTTATTGTATTTGGTGTGTAAGAATATAGCAAGTTGTTTCTGCTATGTTCGTTTTGGAGAAAACAGCTGCTCCAATACTATTCCGTGCTTAGATATTGAGCTGTGCCTTGTTGCTATTGCATTCCAGAAAGTAGCTCTGTAGAGGTGAGTTTTTTGCGCACATGAAATTATTTCAGAAGCATTCAATGAGTGGTGTTCCTTGGATAGTGTGGGAGATGGATTTAGAAGTTTGTTTTGTTATTTAAGAGGTCATAATATTTGCCCTGACTTGTGTATAAACAATGATTAAGTAGGTTGTGGTACTTGGAGTGAGATTGGTGATTCAGATTGCGTTATTAGGTTGAAGTATGACTTTGCGGCTTGTTGTCGATCTCCTGCTTACGTTGGTTATGAACAAACAGTTTCAAACAGTTTCAAACAGTTTCCGGCATCTTTTTATCCTTAGCACATTGCGTACGGTGGACGAGTATTCTCGCTTTAGGGACCAATTTCAAGCACCAATCTTTGCAGCTCATTTTCTAGCATTTCTGCTTGTTTTAAGGGAAAGGTAATAGGCGCATCTCAAAGAACGCTAAATTTTGAGCCACTTTAAGCTAAACGAGTCGCCTTGCCACCGATCGACTGCATCGATCGGTGGCTACGAAAGTCGCAAAAGTTTGATTTTTTTGGCCTGAAATCCGGTAATTTTCAATTTCCTTCCGTAGTCAACGTGTTAAGTTGACATGAAATATGTTTTGAATATTTCTTGCTAAACACCAATCCTGCAACCCCATTGTGTCGTTTGAACATTATATTCCAATGAGATCCTCCTCTTTTTGAAGGACAGGCACATTTTCTTTGAAATTTTCCCACACGTAATTGATTGGGAAGTATTATCCCTATGTCTACTGTCTACCTTCTCTTCTTGTCGGCTTTCTTCCAGTCCTTGATCTTCTCTCGCATCCACGATCCAAAAGTGATAATACTCACTATTTGCAACAGTTTCCAATGTTAAAATATAAGAGCCCAAATTTTCACCCTCCTGACTATGGGAGGGCATCTTCAGGGTCATACGAACAATTTATTACAAAGTATTATATCAATGCATCTGTAAGCCAGGTATCTCTATTATAAGCAAACAACGTGCATAGCTTTTGTCTGAGTGTATGGTCGCACCACCCTGCTACATCTAGAATCACATAGTTTTATTCTGAGCATTTTTGTTCTGCGATTAATAATGAACTCCAAAAAGCTGAAGTTAACATTACACCCATCTTGACATTTCCCTTAAATTTCTTGCTTGTCACATACGATTTAGTCTGTGCGCACTTTTCTATAAACCTGCCTCATATCTGATTGATTCAGAGCTGTTCTACATTGGAAACAATTGTAATGAATTTTTCCACAATTTCTGTAGAAGCGATTGTTGAAAAGTCCACTTCGATGAAGTTTCCACTATCCATTTCATGGCTCTCTAGGGATGGAAACAGTTATAAATTGATTGTAGTATGGACTTGTGCCGCTCGTGTCTCTACGGCGCAATGGAAATGGATAGTTGGCCTAGTTATAGCTACCCCAATAACTAGATGAACAGCTTGAAGTAACATACATGCTATAATCTGTAGTTGAAAATTGTTGTTTAAGACCATTATCGTTGGTTTGCTTTAAGAGCTGATATGTGAGTTCTGTTGAACTGCTGAAACATGGGTATCATTCAGATTCAATTTCATGTGGGCACCCATCATAATATTTTGAGGATAAGGGAATAGTGAGAGGTTTGAATTTCTGGAAACTTTCTTTTTTCTTGCTTCATTTTTCTGCAGAGCATAAATTTGCAGTAAAATAAAATCTGTTTTAGTAGTATTCGACAATATGGAAACCTTTTGGATAATGCTATGGGTTTTTCAATATGTTTGTGGTTGTTAATTTTTATGTCTCTATTGATGCTTCTTGGTATTGTCATTTCTGAGGTATGTTTTTTATGCACCCCCTGGCCACTTATCATCAAATAATTCTGATTTCAGTCAGTGTTATGTGACAAGGACTGTTTGATTAAACAAGCTGTGAATGTTCAATTTGGTCAAAGCTAGAGCTCAGTGGAATTGATACACATGCCATGAAAAGCTGTCCACTATCCTTAACTTTTTAAAGAAAATTGGAACAAAATTACTGAGCGCAAATGTACCCTGAAGAATCTTATTGTATTTTGTGTGTTGGTGACAGCGTTTCACTACTTATGGTGTAGGACCCCTGACTGTTTTGTTCTTCCTT
>JAOBRC010583008.1:0-11034 GCA_027575255.1 Scolionema suvaense
CCTCACCCCTTTACCATGGGAAGGGGAGAGGTATATGTATCTCTCCTGCCTAAATTTTGTGATAACTTTTAAAAGGGCTACGCGTATGTATCTAAATCTTGGTAGCTTTTAATATTTATTCCTCACGCGCATTGTGTTCACGTTTGAGCTTATTTGCATCAGTAGTTCAAAAGTTTCTAGGAGTAGTGTGGCACAACTCCATTGTATGTCGCATAAGCGTGTTGAGCAGGCTCGCACAGCACGCTGATGGTAGGCCTCCTATGTAATCAATTTGAAGCAAACTGGGAGAAAGAATTGAATCCAGTGGATGTTTCGTGGAACGCTGAATGCGTAACGATTACCCATACAAAATCGGCAGATGGGGGAGGGGGGGGGGGGGGGGGGGGGGGAGGTAAATATACGTCCCCCATGAATAGGGTTAGCCAGACCTCGCCCCTTCCTAACTAGGGTTAAACGGCTGGTTTAGGTGATGAAACTCTTCCAAAGCTGTGAAGTAGGATAATAAACCTATTTGGCATGGGGAGTTAACCCCCTCCCCCCAGAATACTCGATCAAATTTTGAAAACTTGAAGGATTTTGAAGGCCTGCTGTTTATAGCCCGTAAATTAAATGTAGTTCGACATATTTTGGCCAGTGTCGTTCAAAAGTTGTGGAAGTTTTGTTGTCATGGTTGATTACCATGGGAGGGAAAATGGTATACTTCTGAAATGACTTTTCCAGCAGCAAACTTCTCACTGCAAAGATACCAATCAATGTTTCGCAGAATGTACACATGACGGATCATTCGTCTCCTGATGAAATGCGGTTCCAGAGTTATGTTGAATAGCAATCAGGTCAATTTTCAGTCAGTTTTTGCTGATTTTGCAGAATATTCGATGACGTCAGCAGAAAATGAGCAGACCTGATACAGGTCACGTGAATGGTTTTTGAAAACTGCTCACTGGCAGCTGCATTTACACCAGAAATTAGGCGTCTACCTACAGTAGTTTGGTTTTTAGGGTGGGGAGGTAGTTTGTACCCCTCTTTCATGCAACCGATAGTGCTGTGAGCTGCACTTGTTCGTCACTGCGACAAAATAGTTGCAGCCCATTCAACGATTTTCAGCGAAATTTTTGCTGCGGCGAATACTTTACTGCATAACAACATTCATCACAACATTTACTTACTTAAAAACCCTGCTTTGTTTGGTGCTTTATACGTGTCTCCCCGCCCTTCCCCCCAATATTTCCATGAAAATATCGATATCCGTTCGGATATTTGTGATTGTGTATTCTCTTTTTGCAGGAAGACTAGCAGTGCGCCTACCGTAATTGTCTAAATGAGAACCGGGGCGCTCATTTAACTTTCTCCCTTTCAGAAGGAGCGCTCCTTTGAGGGAGTCGCTCATTCAGGCCGGGGCGCTCATTACAAAAATATGCCAAGTAGGTACTACCTGAAGAGAAGAAATTTTCGCGGGAATTAATTTATATATGTCAAATTATACGTCCATCTTTTTGACACAATTTTTTTTGACGTTTTAATGCTTGATCTGGATGTGGCGAATATTTTTAGGAGAGGATTGGGGCAAAAAGTGACGCGGCAAAGCAAAAAACACAAAAAAGGGCTTGAAAATAAAACTTGAGCGGCATTATGTCTACAACCCCGGACAAAATATGTTTGGAATTTGGGTTAAAAGTAACACATTGCGAACTCATAAGCAAAGTATTGTTCAACGAGGGCAAAAGTGGCGCAGATCATGACGGGAGGCAGTACTTTATTCGGAGAAACTTTCGCGAATTGGGACCCATTCGCGACACCTTAGAATCCTTCACCTGCTGACAATCTCAGCTTAAAATATGATGAAGATAACTCTAATAAACATCTTGAGTTGCTTAAGATCAAACAAAAACTCAGCATCAAGGTTTAGTTCTAACTGCAATGTTTCGGCACTAATTCCTATGCCAATTTCAAGCCAACTAAGGTAGTTGGTTCCAAAAATAGCCTTTGTTCAATACCTTAAGGGAATAAATTTTCGCGGTCCATGCTGAACAAAGCATTTCGCGGGATTACATTTTCGCACTTGAACGCTTTTTGCAAGTTTTTAGGAAGCTATTTCCCCATCAAAATAACCTGTTAGCACGCTGTACGTGCCACTGTAGCAGATAGTCAACCTTAGTTAAAAGGCAATTGATGAAGTGCAGATTATTTTAAAGATTTGCCGAATTTTACTATATTTTCCGTGGAATTTATTTTCGCGGTTTATTGATGGATAAATTTCGCGGGAATTAATTTTCGCGGTTGACCATTTTTGGAGGTATACAAGGGAATTTAATTTCGCGGATTTGCCCCAAAACCGGCGGTCGGGGGGAAAATATCCCCTTGGAAAGAAGGACCTTGATCGTCACCAATACACCTTTTTTTTCATAAGCATAAAGCTTATAAGCATAATGAAGCTGAGATTTTTTTAAAATTTAAGCATAATTTAAGCATATACCTAGGCTGGGAATGAGGTTCACCAGTAATTCCTCCCTATGAACGTTTTTTGCAAAACTTACTTTATTGATGTTGCCCGTAGCTTTACGGGACCACTCCAACATGTTTTCTAAATGTTGAGCTATAGAATAGCACATTTGGCAATTTTTCGTTTGGCGTCATCTTTCAGTGTTAGAGAAACTGTATTGTCGTTATTCAAAACTCCAAGAAATTAAGCATATGCTAAGCATAAACGGAATTGTCTGCAAAATGCAAGAAGTCCATAAATTTATTGCCAAGATTGTAGAGACCAGAACGAAGATGGTAAATGAGCGTTTTGTGCATTAAGTCTTTTTTCGAAGATATTTGGTGTTATCAGATGCCAAAGTACGTAAGTAAACATCTTCTGTCACACACGATTTTCTTTTAAAAGAACGTCCCTTTTCGGACAAAGGTTTCAATTCTCTTAATTTTTACCAACGTTAGAATCAAGCCTAAAATGTTCTTAACTTAGTCTTGGATAAATTGTACCAAATATCTCTTCTATTGTAACCAAACATCGTAGTTTTGGCCTCAATCGACAGAAAATTAGCTCCGGAGCGACAAAACAATATACTTGACCGCTTAACAGTGAAATCTATATCTATGAAAAAAATCCTATTTTCGCAGAACAATTTTTTTTCTGGGTGTTTTTAGTATATTCTTCTTTTGGCTCTTCAAAGCCATACGTTCTCATAAACTTCGTTCTTGTAAAAAAGTGTATATCCGTGGTTTTCACAACATGCATTGATACTCCTCTTTTACTCTCCCCTGGTGCAGATGATGAAATGGTACTGATGAAGAAATGGTACAGATGATGAAATGGTACAGATGATGAAATGGTACACATGAAGAAATGGTACACATGAAGAAATGGTACACATGAAGAAATGACACAGATTAAGAAATGGTACAGATGATTAAAGTGGTACATATGATGAAATCGTAGAGATGAGAAAATGGTCCAGATGAAGGAATGGTACCGATAAAGAAATGGTACAGATGATCAAATGGTACAGGCGAAAAAATGGCACAGAAGATAAAATGGTATAGATGAAGAAATGGTCCTGATGAAGAAATGGTAGAGATGAAGAAACAGTACAGATGAAGAAATGGTCCTGATGAAGAAATGGTAGAGATGAAGAAGCAGTGCAGATGAAGAAATGGTCCTGATGAAGAAATGGTACAGAGGAACAAATGGTAGAGATAAAGAAATGGTACAGATGATATTACACATGAAGAAATGACACAGATGAAAAAATGGCACAGATGAAGAAATGGTACAGATGATTAAATAGTACAGATGATGAAATGGTACAGCTAATGAATAGGAAATGGTACAGATGAAGATATGGTACAGATCATGATATGGTACTGATGAAGAGGTGATACAGATGGAGAAATGGTACAGATAATAAGATGGTCAACATGATGAAATGGTAAAGAAATCATACAGATGATAAAATAGCACAGAAGAATAAATTGCACAGACGATGAAATGGTACAGATGAAGAAGTGGTGCAAATAAAGAAATGGTAGAGATGAAGAAATGGTACAAACGATGAAATGGAACAGATAAAGAAATAACACAGATAAAAAAGGGCACAGATGATGAAATGGCACAGATGATGAAATGGTACAGATGAAGAAATGGTACAGGTGAAGAAATGGTACAGGTGATAAAGTGGTACAGACGATGAATTGGTAGATATGATGAAATGGTACAGATGCTGAAATGGTACAGATGAGGAAATGGTCCAGATGAAGAAGTGATACAGATGAAGAAATGGTACAGACGATGAAATGGTACAGATGATTATATGGTACAGATGCCGAAATGGTACAGATGAGGAAATGGTCCAGATGAAGAAGTGGTACAGATGAAGAAATGGTTCAGATGATGAAATGGTAAAGAAACCGTACAGATGAAGGAATGGTACATATGATGAAATAGTACCGATTATGAAATGGTGAATTGGTAGAGATGAGGAAATGGTACTGATGATGAAATGGTACAGATGATGAAATGGTACAGATGAAGAAATGGTACAAATGAAGAAATGATAGATCTGAAGAAATAGTAACGATGATGAAATGGAACAAATGAAGAAATAACACAGATGAAGAAATGGTACAGATGAACAGAAGATCTCCCCCCATATCGGAGATGAAGAAAAGAACATGCAGTAGAACATTTTCAGTACAAAACCCACACTAGCATTTTGACCCTTATTTGTATATCCTTACGCGGATGTTACGGCATGTGTATAGGCTGGTCAAGCAGTATGGGCTAAGTACTAGCTAAGCTGTGCAGGCATACATCAGTTTATGGGCTACCCTTTAACCAGGGCAAAATTAATGTTGCAGAAAGTCTTGATGAACAGCTGGAAAACAGCATGAGGTACCGTTTTGCAGACTCGTAGAAAAGCCAGCCATAAGCATATGACATCCTTGTCATTGCAAAAGAACCAAGTTGACTGGTAACGAAAAACAAGCAGTGCAATGGTCCTTTTGTATAGTCCCAGAGTGCACAATGTAGGCAACTAGATGGAAAAAAATTTCTGCAGGTCACATCGGTGGCGGCAGTTCAAGCTTGTCCAAATGCACATCATTTTTCCGAACATCCTTCACAGACCCACCATCACTACACGTCATAAAATGATTCAATTGAATTATTAGATAGCGACCGGTCGTACGGAGCCTATTGCTGACAGGCAGCTATTTTCCATTGCAACACATAGTGTTGGACTGCAACGTCTCTGCAGTAAGATACAAATTTACGGAGTGTTTGGTGAAATTTAGGAATAAGATAGATGAATGAGGGATTCCCAGAATGATATATAGCTAAACAAAGGAATGATACAACTAAAGAAGACATTGCACAAATGAAGAAATTAAAAGAAAAGTTACAGAAGAAACGCCACAGATGAAGAAATGGTGCAGATGAAGGTTTGAGCAGAAAGAGATTTGGTAGAAACGGCACAAGAGAGGGAACGACGCAGAGACAGAAGTGGTACAAAAGCAGATGTAGACAAAATAAAGAAGGACAAAAAAATGCGAACGGCTAGCCGAAGTATCAGAGAAGAATAATAGTACAATATGAGCAGCATAGGTGAAATTTCGGTCGCAGATGAAGATGGTGGATTACATTTAAAATGTCTTAGATTTTGGCATGACTTAAATGCTATAGTTGAGTGCATAAAATATTTCAAATGTTTTCCATACAACAATACAAAGATGAAGAAAAAACAAGGGCCAGGCAGCACCAAAAATAATTATTACAATTCACAGTAAGTACAATTACATCAGCACAATACCATAATTAATATGCACATTGACTTTCAACCCCATATACGAAAAAAAGCATCACAACAGTAAAGCTGCTAAGCTGGGACAGAGAATCAGGAACATTGGGACAAGCAAAATGCCAGGGCTTATTCTAACTATTCCAGCATTAGAGGGCTTGCCTCCCCGAACTACTTTATTTGGAGAACATTTTGCGAATTCACTTTTTTTGCGAACGTTTATCTCCCGAAAATGTTTAGAAACATCTGTACAAGAAAGTTTACCATTTTTCCAAATACGATTCCGCGAAAGATTGCTCAATGCAATGTTCATTTTTGTCGGGAAAGAGAGTCCAGGGCCTGTCAAAATCATAAAATGGTTTCGTTTCGTGAAAGTTCATCTAGCGAGTTTTTTTTTGTGATTTACAGATTCACTAAAGACTATCCAAAAAATCTTGCGAATTTTTAACCTTATGAAAGTTTCTCTTGCGAAAGTTTCTCTGATAAAGTACCTTTGAAGGGCAGTTCTGAAGAAAATAAAGCCAAGGCATAAAAAAGCTACCTTAAGGGAAACAATTTCGCGGGAATTAATTTTTGTGGTTAAACTTTTCGGACATTTCGCGGGAGTTATTTTTCGCAGTTAATGGTGAGCAGAGCATTTATTGGGAATAAATTTTCGTGGTTAAACGGTATTCATAGATTTCGGGAAGCTATTTCCACATAAAAATAACATTTTAACAAGCTTCACTGATCATTGTAAGAGACAGTCAACCATTTTTCAAAGTAACAGGTAAAGAGTGCATTATTTTTAAGGTTTTCTAGATTTTTCGATGTTCTTTTTGGAATTTAATTTGGCTGTTCTACGGTGGATAAATTTCGCAGGAATTGATGTTCACGGGTCAGCATTTTTGGAGATAAAAAAGGAATTTAATTTCGCGGATTAGCCCAAAAACAACGAAATCCGAAGTTTCTTCCAGCGAAAATTTCTTCCCTTAAGGTAGGTTGTTGAGTAAAAATGAAAAAATTATTAGATTGTGAACTTCTGAAAGGAGGATTTAGGGTAAAACAGACATCGAAACCTGATTTTTAAGCACAACACAAAAAGGACATTTTGGAAAAAGGGCAAGCAGTCGCCTCGAATACTCATGAGGCATCATTGGCTAGAAAAAGGCTTGAATGTATGAGTTAACTATAATCAATCGGAAAAAGTGGAGCAATGAAAATGGCAAAGTGTTTCATTTTCAATCGAAAGATACTAAAACGGGAACTAACTCACTTACTTAGCTTTTAACAAATACGGATACTCTTGTTGACAGGCAGCAGATTCACAGCTGTCCACATCATACAACGCTAAGACCAACTTAATTTTTAAGTAATGTAGAGGACTCTCTCTGTGTAGATTGAAATATACGAAATATCTCAAAAATTTTTATCACAGGAACTATTCCAGAACGTGCAGGCAAAATCTGAAATGGGCACCTAACAGGAAGCCAAAATATTCAACCAAACTGGATTCAAGGATCCCTCAGCTGAAAAGAAAGGGAAACTGTTTTAATTAACTTTAGAAAGGCAAGTGTCCAATATATTGATCATTTTCAAAATAGTTAGAATAATCTACAAAGAAGTCATCTTTCTTGTTCAAAAATATACTCAACCCACTCACCAAAATGAGACTTCTCCAGAGAACATGGAAATGCGTCAAGCCCTCACAGACCAAGAAACCTTCAAAGACTGTTGGGCTGGATCAAATAATGGTCAGTGGAGTAGCAGGCAAACATGGCACTCTCCAAAATCCAAACAATCCCTGGCAAAACTTTCCGCAATCTTATTCATAAGCAGCGATTTACCTGCTCTCTCATGGACTGTATCAATGGTTTGAAGACAAAATATGACAGGTTTCAAGCAGAATATGCTTTGCTTAGCATTTATCTGCTTCAGACAATGTGGTTAAACCACAGCAAACAATACAGCGAGATATGTGGTTTCAGACTCAGTTGCCCAGCTGTGTCAACTAGGTTCTGTTCCACACATGAGCTGACTGAACAAGTTAGCGCATGAAGGAGAGGCTGCGATCCAGCCCCAACAGGTTTTAAGAATGATTACATTTTTCTGTGAAAGAGCAACCTGGGAAATGTAGAACAAGATATTTGTACCAACACTCACACAAACATGTACTTCATCATTAGTATTTTCCGTGGGGCCTGCAACAGCATAATGAGAGATTCACATAATGCAACCTCATATAATTTGTTCATAAAACACAAAAAATATTCCAATTGAGAATGTTTACATGCCACAGTCGTAGGAGATCATTTCAGCACTCATAGCTCGTTCTGCTGTACACACCAATATAGTGACCAGATGGCAGCATAACAAAACAGGTATGCACTACAAAGAGAGGAGACATTGGCAAATCATCGTGTCACCATCTTTCTGTCATTTCCATAAAATAGTGGGACCTGGGTTTGTTTCTATGTCCTTTCTTGAGAAAATTTTTGTGAAATCAATTCTGAACCTGTCGAACTTCTGATCCAGCCATTTTTAATACTCTATCATTAGAGCCTGCAAGTAAATAAAAGGAATAAGATGAAGTTAGCATAAAATACTGAGTGTAATGCATGATGCAAGACAATTTGCGTGGTTTCACTGAGGAGCCGGATAACTCCAGGGAAAGCCACACATAGCAAACTCTCTCTCTTCTTATCAGGGGTTGCAAGTTAAAGGGCGAACTATCACCTAAAACTATGTGACACTAGTTCATACAATATGACTACTGCATACCTTATTCTGAGAAAGTTTCACTTTCGACAGGTGAACTACAATAAATTTTTTAAGTGAATTCTACAGAAGACAGTCCCTTTAGAGGCAGTTTTCCACGAAGCTAAATGGTTGAGCAAAGCGAAATGGTCACGCGAAGCCAACATTTTTCGCCCATGAGCGCGGGAAGTTTAAAAAAGTTGCTAGAGAAATTCCCTACTGTTGTTCGTTCAAGCGAAATTTTTTGCTGCAAACAAGCAGAAAGAGCTCCTACTTTTAAGCCGAATTTCCACATGAGCGAAAAAGTGAAGCGTTTGCTGCAGCGCAAAATTTCGCTTCAAGAAAGTTGAATAGGATGCAACTATTTTTTCTCCCTGACGAACATGTGCAGCTCATATTTCAATTACTGTGCATGTGCGAAATCGAAAAAATTCGCTTCGTTGCCCCAAATCGTCGTGAATTTCGCTCAGGTGGAAATCCACCTTTACAGTAAGCGACAAAATTTGTCTTCAACCCACCAAACAATATTATTGCATAAAAGGTTTGCCAGTAAGAAATTGAGCCAATCAAATTAGTGTATCATTAGAAAAAATGAATGATGCGGAAGTTTATGAGCGAAATGAACATTGTGTGGCGCAAAGATTTCACTACCCTAAGATAAATTAATTTTTACGAAATTAAGTTTTGCGGAACTATTTTTTGCGACATAGGGAACCAATCCAAAATATTTTGCGGATGGGGTAGTTAGGACAGTTGTGAGTGAACATGGAAGGCCTGAAACAGTGTCCATACCGTATATGACCGAATAAGCGCCCCGGCTCGAATAAGTGCCCCTTTTTAATCAAATTAATTTTATAAGCGCCCCGACTCGATTAGACGCCCTGTTTGACTAAGCGCCCCCTTAAAAATTTACTTTTTAAATAATCGCCCCGGGTGCTTATTCAGTCATTTACGGTATTGGCCTGTCCTTCCTTTCTCTAAGATCCTTTTTTGTTTTTCTGAATTGTGATTGCTTTTTCGAAACTAATTTTTGCAAAAAGTACCAAAATTCGCAAAAATTAGTTCCGCAAAAATTAAGTACCTCAGGGTATGTAGAAAATCGCCTTAAAAGGGGAACAAATGATCCAACAGTGTGTCAACTTTTGGCAACTACCCATAAGATATACTCAGCATTTCATGCAGATCTCTTTGGAAGTGAGAGGTGTGTCTTCACACATTTGGAAAGCCTTCGATAAGGTCCGACATAAAAGTTTAAAGGAACACAATCGCCTATTTTTTTATCAGCCGATAATTTCACCATAAATCCAGTAAAACAACTTCACACGAGTCTTCTCGCTCATATTGCTCGTGCATAGATAATGCATAGATAATGAAGATTAAGGCTGAATGTGATTGTGGCATAATTGAATTGGCCAGCTTAACTACCTGCCAACTACTGAGTGTCAGTCATGACACTGCAACCGACTGAAAAAGTGACGCGGAAATTAAAAACTTAAGATTAGAATATCTCTTGAACAAATTATCCATTTTCATTGAAACGTCTCACATATGCTGAGCACACCAGGACCTTCATATCTGCTATGCAAAAAGGCATGAGCTTGTGTTCCTTTAATATTTAAATTTGAAGTGTTTGGAGTTCAAGGGAAACTCCTTACTTTCTTCGAAGACTATCTTTTGCAATCGATTGATGAATGGCATGCATTCATCATGGAAGAAAATTAATTCAGGTGTGCCTCAAGGTTCCATTCTGGGCCCTTGTTGTTTCTAGTATATATACATTAATGATTTAATTGCTGATTTAAAGACTGATGGCCGCCTTTTTGCCAATAATGCTTCCCTTTTCTTTGTAGTGAAGGATGCTAGTACGTCATATGATGATCATATGCAAAACTTATTAAGATGGAGATTCTACAGGAAAACGACTTCTAACCCAGACGCAAAGTGCAGGTAATTGAAGTGATTTTCTCCAATAAAGTCTCTTCCATGGTACCCCGGAAGCTTACGCCCAGCGGTCAAAAAGACATTTGAACAGACGATAGAACTCAAGCAAACATAGTATTTAGCTTTGTTTAGTTTGGGAGATGTTCAGTCTCAACGTCTGGCAGCTATACCATCTTCATTTTCACGATATCATCAGAGTCCGTTGCTAACCATTGACATTTTCTAACTAACACATAAAGTTATACTACTTGCTCAAGTGGATATTATACACTTGCGATAAAATGGACGAGTCAATCTTCTACAGTATTTCAACACCAAAGCTGTGTGACGGTAATATTTTTAATTGCGAGGTCCAGCTCTATCTAAATTGTTCATCGCTTTCTGGTTGCTCGGCAGAGGCAGAGTAGAAAAATAAGCATACGAGAAAGACGCTGGAAAAAGGAACTGTAAAACAAATATATGGATAGAGCTGGTCTCTCGTTATGTTAAGAGATTTAGAAGAAGAAGTTATAATAAGAGTGTAAGAGCGAAAGAGTTGTGAAATATAAAGAGTTGCTAAAAA
>JAOBRC010583119.1:0-18125 GCA_027575255.1 Scolionema suvaense
CAGCAGATACTAGAGTTGAAGGGACAATTAGAAGATACTGAAAATTCAAAGAATCAAGAGGCAGAGAAGTTATCTAGCGAAGAACAGGAAATGAGAAGGAAGTTGCAACAACATTTGTAAGTATAGTTTTGTGATGCTTGTGGATGAGAGGTAAAAGCATTGTTTGTTTGGTTTTTTTAATTTTTGCGGTTTTTTTTTTTTTTGCTTCTTATCTTTCAGTAAATCTAGTGCGAGTCTTCAGTCATCATACTGCGCGGTCACATGCTCTCTAGCTGGTTATTTTTTAAATTAGGACGAAAAGTTCAGCGGAGTCCTTTAGGAGTCTCAAGATACAGAATCTAGCCGGCGAGATGTTTGCTTGTTTTATTTTTAAGCATTAGAAATAGTTTTTAGAACCGTGGATGGGATATTATTTGAATGTTTGTGGGTTGAAAGGAAAGAGCACTGGTATTTGTCATATGCGCCATGTGTCAAATCCTGTGAAAAATATTCTTTAGTCTGACCATTCATGTCCTAGAATTCCAGTTCTGGTGTCCTAAAATTACGTTGTTTAGCCTAATTTATAAACATTTAAGTATCTTGGGTTTTTTTTAAATTGATATTTTTCATGTGAAACGAAATATCAGTTCAGAAATTTGGTATGGAAGTAGTTGTATATTCCGAAGTGTTTCAGATTTGTAGTTCTTGCTGACGGAATGTCTCATTTGATCAGCTCACATAAAAAAGTGCATGTTCAATGTATTCTATTGGAGACACTCTCTTACACACAACGAAAATCTGCAGTTTTACTGCTAACATTTTTAGTTTCTATCGAAGAAGGCCTTTAACTGTTTTACTTTTTACGTTCGTGCTATCTGGTGTAATGACAATGGACAAATAGCTGTTCAATTGGAATCTATGCTTTAAGTGATGTGTAAAATATCGAAGCAGACTGCCTGATTTTAAACTGGAGTTGGCCTGGAGAAATTAGTTACTTATTGCATGAAAATTTCACGGCGTAGAAATTTTGCGGTTTCGCGGTTGAATTAAAAAAACCTGCGAAATTGGAATGCCGCAAAAAACACATTTCGAGCTCAACTGCGAAATTAAAGTACCACAAAATTAAAATGCTGCGAAAAATTGTGTATGGGGCCAACCGCGAAAACAAGTGAAAAATACTCCATTTGGAAGAAGCAAGTCATTTTTGTTTTTATTTTTTACTTAGAGCGTGAAATTAAAATGCTGCAAAATCTGTATTTTTGCCTGAACCGCGAAATTGAAATGCCCGCTAAATGCAATTTTGACCGAAAAAAATGTGAAATTAAAATGACCGCAAAATTTTCATGCAATAAAGTATGTTAAGCTGCAAAGTTTCTGCTCTTTCTCATCCAAAATGTTGTTGTTGTTTTTTTCTTCAGAGAAGCACTGAAGGAGTCACAATTTGAGTTGCAAAAGAAGAAAGCCCTGGTTGATGAATTGGAATCTACAACTGCATCTAATTGTGAGTGGCTTGATTCTTAGACACACTTCCGTATCATGACTCTCAACTTATAACATAGGAAAGAGGAAAATCTTTAATTGATCATTGGTTACTTGTGTAGACAGTTGTAATGTACATATACTTCATTCAAAGAACCTGGCTGCCGTCACTTGAGACATTATGTAGATGCGCTGGTGTTGCGTTATTCATTTTTCATGCTTTTGCATTCACAGATACCACAAAATGTATACCGGGAGATGACAATGAATATGATCGATTTTTGTTTTATCATCTACTGAAAGGAGGTTACCACGTGCATTGAACTGTAGATGGTAGCATGACCCCTATGTGTTTTCCTGTTATTTTAATCTTGTAAAGACCAAGGACATCATTAGGGATGCCACAACAGATTTTTATGTGGGAGTGTGAGGCTCAGTTCTGGGGCATCTTTTGTTACTTTTAACAGGCAGTTAAGTTTTTTTTTTAGAATTGGCCCATTCATAACACATTTGTAAATATGGAGTAGGGTTTAAACTATGTGTGCTGTGTAGGTTTGCCTTCATCCGACCCTGATGACTTCTCTCTCGTTGCAGCGGAAGAAATATCTGTACTTCGGGATCAACTGGTGAAGAAGGACGAACAAATGAGAGAAATGGAAGATCGTTACAAGAAGTACTTAGAAAAAGCAAAAACAGTATGAGTCTTGAAATACGTCTTTCTTAAGTGTACTAGACACCTCATTTTATTGTTCAGTTGTTTATTTTTTATTTGGGTGACAGTTTTAAATCAAAGCAGTGTACAGGTTCTTGTTTGTTTTGTTTTGTGCTAAAAATGATCAGAGGCAGGTTTTTGATTTGCCAGGATATGGTCGCTGAACTTCTAAGGGCAATAAAGTTGGAAGTTGGCATTCTATCCCACCGCACTTTTCTCACCGTTGTAATCCTTCGTGTCAAGATAACATACAATCAGCATCAACTGAAAGCTTTTTGTTTACGCTGCTAATGCATTACTTTCAGTGGCATTTATGCGCTCTAACAGCTTGTAGATTGGAATCAAATGTATCCCCTTTCCCGGTCTTAGAGCTCAGATCGAATCTACATTTTTCTTTTCTTGGATTATTTGTGTATGTTTTCAGAAATAATATGATACCTAATCTATTGCATACATTTTCTTCTTAGTGGAACTCCAGTGGAAGGTAGCCTTTTAGTATTTTATTGCAATTAGTACTTTCTATATTTTTATGGGACCATACTGGTATGTTTGTCTTGAATTGAGTTTGTGATGCTGTATAAGTCCTTTTTTAATTTAAATGAAAGTTTTAAGCCATATAACATAAGACATAAAAACATATAGCAGATGATGGGAGATTTTTGTGAAACCGGGGCCGCTGTGCAGTGCGCCATTGCAGGGCAGTGGGTTGATAGTCTGCACTCCATTGCGGCATCCCGGATTTACTTCTTACCAAAAATATAGAACTATTATCATATTGAAATGGAGGATGTCTTTTATGTCTCAGCACTTGCCTCCTCAAGCATGAATTATCAGATTTATAGTACTCCTTTATATCGTTCTAGATGATCCGCTCCATGGACCAATCGGACAAGTCAGCAGTTGATACACAGGTGATTTTGCTTGGATTTATGCTGAATTGTTGAGGCATAGGTAGCCAAGGAAGCTAGCTACTATCTTTTGTTTATCTTTTCTTGGAGGCTATTTTTCTCTGCTGGTTGAGTTATTTTGTATCATAGAAACACATTTAAACATAGAAAAACATTGAAACACATAGAAACACATTGAAACCCGGGTGAACATAGGCTGTAGACATGAAACATTAACTTTAGGAGGTGTGGTGGTACTCCGCAACGCGGAGCTAACAAGAATCATACGAAAAGGTACACTATTTAGGAGACATCAGCCTGGAGGGGGGGGGGGGCGGGTGTCGGACCTGAGATGTGGACGTAAGCAATATTTGAACTAGGTGATGACATGTAAGTTTGTAGTCTCAGCAGAGTTGAATTGTCAAATAATGACTCATTCAAGATTCAGTTGACACTGCATGGAAGATCAAGAAATAATTACTCATTCAAGATTCATTTAACACTGCATGGAAGATCGAGTTCCTGAGACTGTTGAGCGAGCGGCTTTAGAAAGTTGTCCGGATGACAGTGCTACCTATTGTTTACTAGTTATGCTTGATGGTTGGCTGCTGATCATTTGTCCGTTTGTGATCAAAATTGCTCATGTACATAAGACTTTCCCACTGCTGCTTGTCAGCGCACGTATTCGCTTCTTGAAATATTTTAGATGCTCTGGCCTTCCTAGGGCTACCCATAGTGGCTACGGCAGCTGACGTTCATAACGAGTAGCGTAAATTTTTGGCTCTAACTTGATCCAAGTTTCTCGTAGATCGTGTGTTTTCTCCTCGCAGCCATAGCTTTTGTGTAGTATTTGAGTTACATGCAATTTTTTTTGTGATATGTCAGAACCAATGTTTAGCTGGTTTGTGGTCTGCGTCTTCTCAGGTGAACATTCTTCAAAGTCGGCTACAGGAGAAAGAAAAGCTGATCGAACACCTGGAAGTAAGTCCTGAACAATTCTCTTGTCTTGTTTTCGTTTGTCGTGCAATGCACAGGTTGAAGGCATGAGTGCTGGTCTATTGTTGTTGTTGTTGTTGTTGTTGTTGTTGTTGTTGTTGTTGTTGTTGTTGTTGTTGTTGTCGTTGTCGTTGTTGCTGTTGTTGCTGTTGTTGCTGTTTGTTCTCTTCTCTTTTTTTCATTTGATTTTGTAAGCAACTCCTGAATTGATCGTCTCTTGCGTGAAGATGCCAATTTGAACGCGTTCTTACGCGACTTTTGAAAACTTTCTGTTGGCTTAGGTAGCCCAAAATGATGTTGTGCATCAAAACAGTTGTAGTTTCACTTTCAAATTAAGCTTGTCAGTGTTTAACAAAGTCGCTCTTTTCTAGCCTTACGTTGTTGTTGTATTTCACTGAGGCTAAGGATTTTCTAAGCTGTTGCTTAATTTTCACCTAAAGTTGAGCCTCACAGTTATGCAACCGTTTTGTTCATGAAAAAACATGCTCAGCTGCATGTTATGGACAGGCTGGCTAGACTGAGGCTGTCTAGACTGCTCCATATGTTCAGTCTGATGCGGTGTCTTGCTTTGTGTTGTTTCTGCCTGGTCTTCCTTTTTTGACTTCATGTTCGGTATGGGATGATTCTTGACTTAATAGGTTTTTGGGATAGGGCAAGTTGATGCATTGGAGCAAATGCACTTTTTTCTTTGGCATCATTGGCCGAGTGCTAAATTCCCCTTTGTTCATTGGTGTAGTAACGAATACACTTTCTTCAAAGATTATACGTTCGAGCGAAGAACGCCTTTGGTAATCTCATAGTTGTATTCTATTTGTCAGTTAGTAGTGTTGTTTGGTTGCCCTAGTCCATGTTTGATTCGAATGACACGTTTTTATGAGCAATATTGCTATGTGAAGCATTGATGTTAGTAGAAACGTACTAATGTGGCAGGAAATCTGTATTCTTACTTTGAAGTAGCAGTAGTATAGATATAACCAACTTCTTGAAGGCTCTGATCTCATATTATCAGTGATTCATTATAAGAGTCTGCTCTATGGCCCTTATAGAAGCGGGGGTCCTAATATTACAGGGTTGCCACTCGACATGGAAAACCTGGAAAAAGTACTTATTTGGCCTATGATCACCTTTCCGTCATTATTGCAAGCCCAGTGTTCTGTAATTGTAAAGTGGGTACTCGGTGAAGTTAGGCTGTAGTAGCCATTGTCGACAGAACTCAGTTCGTACAAAATAAACCTGGAAAAAACATATGGTTTTTGCAATTTGACTTGGAAAGGAGTATGTTTTTGGGCAGAGAATTCCTGGAAAAAGGCCTGGAAAGCTTTTGATCAGAGATAGTGGCCACCATGTATTAGGGAAGTCCGAATTTTTACAAGAAAATGGACGAGCAGGGGGGGGGGGGTCTTAGTAAGCTGGCGAGGGTCGGAAATACTCAAAATCTGAAAAATTCGTTCCCGAATCATTTTGGGTGACAAGAATATGGTAAGTGTTGTGAAACATAATATCATATTGGGAGAGGGGGTGTTTGTTTACCCGTAACCCTCACTTTTCTATAATCCTTTTGGGCGTAAAATTCACTATACTTTCACATTCAGCTGAAAGGAAGCTTCTAAGCGATATGTTTGACTGGGAAAATCATTTTGAAATTCCTGCTGTTCTACGCCATCTAGCCTGTCCAAATTTGGATGTGATTGTCGTAGTGGTTGTTATTTCACCGATCTGAAAACTATCAATAATTGTGTGGTTTACGGAACAGATTGTAGAATGCACTTCCTACCCTTTTGTTTAGGCTCAAATGTTTGGTTATTTATTCTACTCTCTATCGACGTGCCATGTTACAACGGAATAAGCGTTGAGGAAGGGCTAAACGGCCGCTCCAAATTTTTCGTCATTGACCTTATGATGTCCAGCAACTCATTCGGATCACCCTGAAGAGCGACCGCCGAACAAACGAGTTGGCTGAAGATACTGTAGGTACATTTGCAGTAGAAACATTGTTTGGGAAAGGTGACAAACCCCCTCCCCCCTCTCGTCCACACCACCTTCCAACTAAGGGTAATGAAACGACAGCATATAACTATGCTGCTCATTATATTTAGTACAGTGCCTGCTTATTCCATGAAAGTCACTTATGAATAGATTTAGATGAGATACTTACGATGAGCTCTCTATAATTTTCAGCGCGATCATGAAAGAATGAAAGCAACAAAAGAGCGAGAAGAGAAGCTCATCGTCAGCGCATGGTATGAACTGGTGAGTGTCCTTGCTTGCGAAATATTTTACTTTACCTCGGAAACCTGTTCTGTTCAGCTTGCACATGTTTGTTCAATTTTATTTTTCCTATTTTGGAGCATCGAAATAGTGCTGTGGCGTTCCTGAACTTACTGAATCTTAAATTTTGCTGCTTGTTCTTGGGCTTTTTTGCGAAAAGTTTTGAATTTCAAACATTAACGGTTTCATGGTTATAGGCCTGCATTTTTGCATCAGGTAGGAATTTCTTTGTTTTTTTTATGAAGACGTGTGAGATACGGTTACAAATACGCTGTAATAGTGGTCATAAACTATTTTTTGTGTCCGAAAATTTCGATTTTGCTACAAATTATTAGGCAGTGTAAAGTTTACGAGCTATCTCGGCTTGAATAGGGTTCTGGCATTTTCGCAGAGGCGCACCCTCCATGGAGGGTTTGTGGGTCGGCTTAAGACTGCAACATCCTTCAAGGGGATAAATTTTTGCGTGGACTTATTTTTGCGAGTCCAAAGTTTGGGGCGTTTTGCGTGGATTTATTTTTGTGAATCACTGATTTGCAGAGAAAATGTGTGGAAGTAATTTAGCAAATGAGCAGCAAGGAAAGAAGTAAAGGAAGTTACTGACATGCACATGGAGAGAAACAACGAGTTTGAGTAAATTTTTATTAATCAAGATGGAAAGTTTGGCTGTATTTGCTTTTAGTCAGGCTATGACATCATTTTGATAAATTTTGCGTGGATTTAATTTTGCGAATTTAGCAAAAGTCGCAAAACTTAATCCACGCAAAAAAAAAATCCCCTTAAGGTATTTGGTAGGAAGCAACTGTGTGGGTAACGAATTCCTTCTTGATTTGGGAAAACAATGCACTGTGGATTGATGACAGAAACTGAGGAAGGAAAGCCTCAAATCTGCCAAACTTTCTTCTGGTGAAAGCTTCTGATCTCGGCGCACTCAGTGGTATGTGTTATATTTTGATTCATGACACTCAGTGGTATGTGTTATATTTTGATTCATGGTATTCTCGTATATTCATGGTTGTTAGTGTCTGTACATCTGTCTCTTATTGTTTATATGTACCCAATTTTCTTGATCATTTGTGTAGAGTATGCAGTTACATCGAAAAGCTGCAGATGAGCGACTTGCTGGCAGCGCTGGCTTATCTTTTCTTGCCAAGCAGCGCCAGGCAGCTCTGGTTCGAAAAAGTAGCTTATCTGGATCTCCATCGCCTCGGAAAGGATCTGGAATTGGCAGCTAACTGACTCGATTTGGGGCTTGTTGTAAACTGGTGAGGCAATGCAGATTGGTCGTTATAGAAATGCATGTTCTCTGATTATTCAGTTTTGTCGCTGATGTTGTCTTTGGCTTTCGATGTTTGCCTGTATTCGTTTAAATTTAGACATCTTGTACGGTAATATTTATGGACGAAACTTTTTATGGATTTCTGGATACCACTATCTGTAGCGCAAGATCAATTAAACGCTTTGCGCTGAAGATAGTGGCGTCTAGAAATCCGCAGAAAATATTGTCAAAAAGGAGAATTATATGCAGACTACGTGTTCTTATTTTGTGGTATTTTGCTCTTTGCTTGTGTTCGTCTTTGTCATGTGCCTACAGTGTTGAAACATTTTTAATTCTCAGTTGTTCTCGTTTGGTTATCAGTTGTGGAGCAGCACATACCATGTTCCTTGTTCTTTTTTTTTTAGGTTTTATTATGGAACTTACACGCAGGATGAACAAGAGCGCGTGGAATTTCGCCGAGGACGGCGTTTCATTTTGCTTGTACGTGTTTTATGGAACGCGATAATTTAATTTTTTGTACGTATATATTGATCTTATTTACCTACCCTGTGTCTGCAATACAAGTGTGTTCTTGTGATGACTATAAACTGGAAGTTTTTTGTTCTGTTCTCGTTAGTCGCAGTTAGAGCGTAGCGTGGTTCACCGTTTGGCGGATGTTATCTTAATTGATGCACTGTCGTATCGAATTATGACGCCCACAGGTGATGGTCAGATTTTCACAGATTTGCTTTTCTGTCTCCCACACATTTCATGGACGATGTGTCGTAACGATATCGATGAAGGGGTAGATAGTCGTCGATTTCCACGAGCCGCAGAAAATTTATATACCGTTATGTCAAAGCAATATACTGGTCTTAAATGATTTTTGGTGTGGTTATTGAGCCTTCCAACACAAGGCCGTAGCTTCTTATTTTTTGAAAAAAAAGCTTTCGTAGTTCGTCCACAGATACCTGCGTTCGGAGTCATTGAGAATTTTCGCTTGCTATCATTTTATCCCATTTTTCTTGTCAAATTGCTCTTCCTGTATATTTTCAATGTAAATTTGGTTCCATCTCAAAGAAAGGAGTAATATGTTGCTCATGATGCTTAAAAGAATCCTGTAAATGTTCAGTTACCAAGGAAAGTCATAGACTTGACCTAAAGTAAGAATCAGAGAGACAGTGAAAAATATCACACTTTAAAGTAACATTGAAGAAGAACCATATCTTCCACCTGGGTGAATATGGTTTTAGAGCGGTATATTGCTTTAAAATGTTTGGTCATTACTGCGATCTAGTGTCAGTTTGCTAAAGAAAGGTAGGAACCCTACATTTTAGATCACAAAACAAATCCTATTGACGCGAAATGGTGACATAATTATTTCTTGCATTGTTCACATGTATTCTTGAGATCTTTCTTTCAAAAAGTCCGTACGAAGGAAACCCGTTCTAAAGAAATTCGTATGTCATGCGCGCGAAAACATCCGAACGTGCATGGTGCGTGCAAGTGAGTTCGTTTCACCGCATCACGGAAGTGCTATGTAGAATCTTAACTACTCAGATTCTTTTGAGTTTCTGCAGCTTTATCGAGAATTTAGACTTGATGCTCAAAGCTTCCCATGTCCTTTATACTATACACATATTAGACTGGACTAGTCCCTCACGTTATCACTACACTCCCATGAAAAGACCAATGAAAGTCATGACGATTTCTGGCTGCATCTTCTCACGCATCGTTTGTTGGCAATAAAAAAGTGATAGCAAGAGTGCGGGGATGGAAATTTTAGCCTGTAAATACATGCTCGCAGTTAAACTTGAAATTATATCAAGTGCTTCCAAGCCGTCCGCTCTGTTAGTCCGCAAGAATTCATTGGATCATGGACAAATTCCGCTACAGGGCGGCTTTATGAGTCAGTAACATTTGTTGTAGAACGTCTATTCTGTTGTAGCGCTAACAACTTACATAAAACATTGACTCAAAATTTCTCTGCTTGGTGACGATCAGATGCTTGCTTGCATAAGGAGGTTATCTTAGGACGCGTGTTGGCATTGTCCTTGAGTTGATCAGATTCTGCGCTTGGATATGTTCAAGAATAGACAGTAATTAGAAGGTATGTAGATAAGCCTTAGGTGGACTGACGCACCGCTGTGAACGGTGCATTGACATGAGCGAGCCACTGAATTCCAGATTCGGTCTTCCTAAGCAGCTAGGAAGACAGCTGATGTTGTTCTTTATTTTTTAGTCAGGAAATTTAAATTTGTTGGTGATAAGTTGGAAGTTATTTGGTCTGGAATAGTTTCGTGTGGTAGCTAGCTTGTGCAAGTGCTATATAGTATTTATACATTCATTGCTCTTGTTGTTGGAGTTTCTGTACACGTTTTTTTTGATGAGAAACTGGTTTAGAAGAAACCAACTAGTGCACCCTACCAAAATTTAAGAAACTTGCCGCTATGCAAAAAAGAAATTCTGGTTATCATTTGTTTTCTAACAATATCGAAGACATTGACATCTGCTTGAGATCTGAACACACAGCTCACGTAAAAATCATTATCACAGCAGTTCATTTGATGCGCAGTTATATTATGACTTTAAATGCATTGTTTAATTCGTTATATTCTTCTGAAAACTTTAACTACTTACGCGGATCCTTCGTTTCTTATAAAGAAACTTGCATTTTGGGTTAAAATTGTTTTGACCTCTAAACTCCTTCCTCCATCACAGCTTTTTTTTTGTCTGACTTCAACATTTTTCCATATCTGAAAATTAGTTGTCGTGGGAATACGCAGGTCATTCTACTGATCACAAAGCTCTTATTAGAAAAAAGCGCTTTCGTGTTGAATTCGGGCAACGTTGAGAGGTTGAAAATAGCGCGAAATATCTGCATAATTTTCCTATCGTTGGGCTCTGGATTGTCCTGACAGTCCCTCGACAGTTTAAGATAGGAAGCTGAAGCGTAGCGTCTGCAATGACCGAGAACAATTTTTTGTTTTGTTTTTATTTTATTTTTTTTTTTTATTCTTTTTGCAATGACCGATTTTTTTAAAAAATCCTCATCTTACTGGGATTAGCTCGGTTCAGTTGCGAAGATTTGTACTGTACTTCGAGTTTCTCAGTTTGGATCAAATGTAGGCGTCAATGCTGGGCAACCGAGTTGCCTACAAAATCGTGTTGTTCTATCTACGTAAACCAAAACCAGAATTCTCCTTCCCACGTCAGTCAGTAGCAATCTTCTGAAGACATGTTGTGTCGCGCTTCATCGTACAGATGTGAACAATACGGTGGAGAAATGGTCTGCGGCTTATGATTTGGCCGTTTTGCGAAAACATTTCGAACTCATTCGTAATTTTGAAGTATTAGATTGATACTTTATGACATCTGTGTAACTTTCAAACACATATAAGTATAAAGCGCAGTGATGCATCAGTGCTTCAAACAGTTGGTCATTGTTCACTGCTGGTCGTACCTTGGAAACATGTTTGTTGATGAGTAGTGTAAAGTGTTCACAATGCTTTTTACTTTTACCGTTTTGTTTTTCTTATTTTGTTTTTTGTTTGTTTTTTTTTTACTTGAGTGCTTGTGATGACGGTACTTATTGCGCTTGTAAAGCGTGAAATGAGAATATTTTTCCGCCAAGAGTTTGTTGTGTAACAATTATATTCCTCCTTTAGTTCGATACCGTGAGAGGTTCAGGCTGTATCCCAATTTTCTGAGGCGTAAATGGAGGAGAATTTAAAGTTACTTTTTGTTAGATCGCAAAGTTCCTCTTAGTTTGATCTGGATCTGGCTTTGTTTATTTAACATTCTTGGTTTATTCAACCAAGACTCCAATCATATTATCGATGAGCGACAACCAAAGCAAAGGCTATCTTGGACCAATCTCAATCTATGATCTGATACCAAATATAAGACCTTCGTGGGAATTTGTACTTGATGCTCGTGTCGTGGACAGCTCATAGGTCCATTGATTTCAGGTATAGTATATTTTAAGCTCGGTTCTAGGAAAATTACCCCCCCCAGGAATATTGCCCCCCCAGGAAAATAACCCCCTGTACAATTGCCCCCCAAGAGAATTACCCTAAGGTCCAGAAGGTTGCTTATCCCTGAAAATTGATTTTTACGTAATTACATGAATAACAGCCCTTCCTGAAACACCAATCTTCTGTCATTTTGAAGTGGTGAGAATGAGTATTTCTATATAACTGGATGCGTTTTTGTATAACTGGGCACGAGTGAATCCTGATAAAATTTGCCACTTTTGCCCTCTAGGCCGAAAGGAAACAGTACACCTTTTCTGGAGCAATGGACCAACTCAGAAATTGATGTCGAAAGAAAAAACTCTTCGACAAAATGAGAGTATTTCCCAATGCACATTAGCAAAAAACTCTCACAGAACGAATACTATCCTTTGGCTTTCAGGAGTATGGGTTTTTAGATATCTATAAATTGCTATATACCATGTACCGCGCCCGGGAACAGGTGACCCCAAGTGACTGTACCCCAAACAATAAAACATCCTCATGACACAATCTGTCTGCACAATCTTTTGTACAAGTTCGTTATGTCTATAATAACGTGTTTTTAGATGGCAGTATACGTGCCTATATACGAAAGAAGGATTGGATGATGATATAGGATGGGCAAATATGCACACACATACATTCACCTCCAACCTGCGGGTATCTTTTTGTTAGAAAAGATTATCGTTATTGTTATCGTTATAACTGACGATAATGAAGCTCATGTAACGTATAGACATTGCTATGTATATATGAACGCACATATTTATCATCAGTAACGCATAACCTCCCCAATGGCATATGACTTTCGGTTTCTGCCCTTACACGATGTGTTACAAATTCAGGTAAAGTATTGGATTGGTTCTTAGGGAAAACTGCATTGCCGGTCTGCAAATTTCAAGTGCGTATAATTTGAACACCAGACCACAAGTGAGATCAAATTTGGAACTCCTGCCTCATTTATAAGCAAGAGCAAGTGGTCCAAATTTCAAGCTGGTTTTCCGAAGATGGTCGAGCACAGTCCAGTAGGTGTTGACATGCTGAGTTATGGACCATCGAAAGCGCATATTCGATTTACTGTATATGCTTCAAGACTTTCATGTAGGTAGGAGAATAAGCATAATTAATGCAATGCACTGCAGGGGAGATGAACTTAATGTTACAGTGACAAAAGAACATGGCTATGCTCAGGTTTTAATTTTAATGTTAAGAGGCAATCAACGAGAATGTCAGCTGCTCATTTGACTGTACGTAATCTCCAACCATCCCACAATGCACTGCTCTCGATGATTTATCGGCAATTTTGCGGAACGTTCTATTTGGTCGATTGAACTCTTTCCTTGTCAACACCACAATATTTCTTTCTTACACTAGAGAGATAAATTTGTTGTATTTTATGCAAATTGCCACTTCATTGAATCCATTCTCATGATGGCTCGCACTTATCCTCCAACTTGAGCTGTAAATATATGCATGTATTTAATCTGTGTAATGATTTTCAGAATAGCTCCAGATCTTCGTTAGTCTGTATTTGTGGTTGAGAAAGAAGACTTCAAGAAGTATGGGTACCTATGAATGTGAGCGTCAGCGAGGTAAGATATGCCAAAATTTTACATTGTCGTAATAATTCGTTCGTTTTATACTTATCTGTATCATAATTTCGCAGGAAAAGACAGTAGAATGGAATATAGGGCAAACTTTAGTGACTGTATCATAATTTCGCAGGAAAGACAGTAGAATGGAACATAGGGCAAACTTTAGTGACTTTATTCATACAAATTATCTGTGAAGTAATTAGATGCTGGACAAGCGTTTGCGGAATGGACCAATTATGTAGAAATTGTGGGACAAATGTCAGCAAAATTCGTGCTTCTGCATGTGAGTACTTTTTGAGAATGGGAAGCAACAAAAATGTTACACAAAAGACTGAATAGCGGGACAGATGTTGGTGGATTCTGCTTTTTTGGATGAAAATTTGCTGGAAGCATATTCGCAGATTTAACGAAAACCTGTAGATTTTGGTCTGGTAGACGTTCGTCCCGCAATGACAGACAAACAAACAAACAAACAAAGAACATATACAGATTTATACGGGGGATTCCCAAGTCAAAGAGGCTTAGGCCATTTCTTGTGGAACCAGTCTTAGTACGCTTCTTTCTTGTTTGTAATTATTTGGTGTTGAGGTACTGAACTGTAAAATATATCTATCAATCTATCTATCAATCTATCTATCTATCTATCTATCTATCTGTCCATCTATCTATCTATCTATCTATCTATCTATCTATCTGTCTGTCTGTCTGTCTGTCTATCTATCTACATGGTCAGCCCTCTTCAGTATAATATCGCAAACCGCCTTGATGAGACCAAAGATTTTAATAAAATTCATGCACGTTATTCATGGCTTGAGGAAAAACCAAAAGTTTGTGGCATATTTTTTTTTATATATTTATTCGAAAAATGGTCAAAGAACAGCCCTGTGCTGATACTTACATCTTATGTCAACCTAGATCTTCTTCCCTGTGGTTTTCTACCAAACGTTATCTACAAAAACGTAATCGAATAATAGTGGAAAGATAAACTTTGATTAGTTCGATTCAATCAGAATATAGCTCAGCCTCCCCACAGAATGTTATGTCTTCACAGGCGATATAAAGTAGAGTCATATCTTGCACTCATCAGTCGTATGAATGGTTCTTGCTCACTCCACTTTACCCAACTAAGCTTGCTCACTACGTTCACTGCTTTGTTTTTGTTTTGCTGGTTTGTTTGTTTGTTTGTTGTTTGTTTTAGTGGGTGTAGTGGGTTATAGTTATTGTTTTTATATTATCATTTGATTGGAATGAAAGAAGCAGAAGAAGAACAGACTTGAAGATATTTGAAAGGGCAATTTAGAATTTAAAACAGACTCCTGATTCAGGGCAAAATGACGGATAACTATTTTCAGAGAAAAATAATCAAGAAAAACTCGCGTTTCACATTAAAATTTCGGGTTTTTTTTTTTAAGAAAAAAGTGCATTGAATTGTGTTCAAAGACATCATCAAGTACAAATGTGCTCCGTCCCAGACGTTACCTGATAAGTTAAACCAGTCTTCTTATAAGTTAGGTCTTTAAGCACGTGCAACAAATACAGGTACCATTTCCGTAGGTGAATCTAAAATTAAAGAGGAGGGGGGACATTTATTAGAGGAAGGTGTATGACGGAAGAGGTCGTCTATTGAAGAATTTAAATTATTTTCAAACAATGCTCGTCGATGGAGATAGCTACAGAGAAACACAATGCCAATTTTCACGTCATAGTTGATGCAGGAATACTAAATAATCCGAGCGATTTGGTGTGAGAAAACAGTAGCGTATAATAGTTTGATATAACAGATATGTGTACTGTAGATATTCGCTCTCTGCTCATCGCTTCGCTATCACTCAGTACTAGGTTTTACTGAGCTTCTACCCGTCTTAGCCTATAGGGATTTCGCACTCAAAGGTATGTGTACGTTTTCATTGTAATGACTCCTTAAATTGTAGCTTTTTTGTGTTATCTGGTTTACAGGAATGCTGTTCGTCTGCATCGTTCTACTTGGTACCTTCACATCAGTGGATTGTTCTGTGTTTGATGCATTTCTTTCCATATTTGAATCATTACAAGATATTTCACAGCCATCCAGTAATGTCAGCTGGACCAGTGTTGAACCTTCCATGTCGTCAGATAACCTGATCACTGCCACTCAAATCAGTTTCTCAACTTTTGCGCTACGTAGTATTGAATATACACAAACAGCAACAAACTTTTCAGTATCAGCTACCCATGGTAGTACGCCGACGGCTGTCTTCCACATGGTCAATGGCACTCAGATATTAGCAAATGTCACAGCATCAACTGCGCTTGTATCGTCCTACCATTCACTGAGCGGATCTCATCCTATCTCAAACACGACTGGAATGCTAATATCGCTCACATCCACATCGTCAGCATCGCCCTCAGGGTTAATATCTTCAGATCCTCAGACTTCATCAATAATCTCTTCTTCGTCTCTGAATGCAGCGTCTTCACCGAGGCCAATGTTGAGACCTGCAAAACTGCAGCAAGGTACGATTTTTATTTTCCCGACCTCTTTTTACCCTATTCTACATGGCCACTCTTTTTTTCTATAATAACAAAGTTTACAAGAACATAAATTGTCATTAGAAGTTGAGAACATTGAGGCAAAACACGAAGGCTTAATAAACTTTCTTATGAAAAAAACGTAAGGCCTGCTGTCAGCCTTTTCGAGAAGTACTGTGTCTGTTAGCGAGTAAGGTAACGCATCCACTTGGGATGAGCAACATAGCATAGGCGTGAAAGCATCTCGAACGACAGAGCGCAAGGCGGGTGCTGTGCTCGTGTCGAAACCCTTCAAATGAAGAACCTGTTTTTTGTTAGATGTGAGTCAACAAAGATGGAGGTAATTTTTGTGTCTCAAAGCTTATAATCTTATGTCAGTTTGTGAGGTTAAGGGCTAGATCGCCGTGGACTTGCTACAAGTCAAATATGATATCTTCTATTTCTGTTTGCCAGCCATTTATAGAGCACAAGGCAGTATCAAGCTCGAAAATATCATTCTCTGGGGAAGGAACATACTTAAAGACTACCTTTTACAGCCGAATGCCACACTCCGTGTCACAGAAGTAATTAGCAATGTAACAGAAGCCATCGAGTATTCGGTAAGATTTATTTGCTTTGTGTAACTCTTCGTTCCTCTTTCCTTTTTTGACGTTTATTCCTAAATAGTACAAAAAACTCTTATTTGTTTTCTTTGAGGTTGGTGGTAAGTACATCTTTATTGAATCCTCCGATGAGGATATATACGCAGTACGCGCCATTTGTAAGGACCGATGCTAAATGTGAAAAAAAGTATTACTGAACGGAAATCATCACTGCATAAGAATTTTTCGAATCTGTGTAGCAAGACCAAACCGATGAACGTATATTTGCTCTAGAATTTTCGTACTACCTTTGATTCATTCTTTTATGTTTGCAGTCGCAAATAATCAAAAATTCTGCAGGATTTATTTGGTATGTTTGCCTACCTCAAACGTTTTTCGGAACACTTTTTTCTGCTATTGGCCAAATTGCAGCAATTCAAGGTGCAATATTTTTTTTTTTTGCTGTTGTTCTTGTTTGTTTGCTGTGCGTTGTTCCTTTTTTGTTTTGTACAAGATGTTAATGAAATCTCAGCATATAAGAACATGAACCATATCATTAGCATTACTTTGATATGTGCAGAAATATCTTGAAATAACTTTCTCTTTCTTGAATAAATAATGAATAATTTCCTATGCCTATACTTTGACAAATTACCTATGGCCCGACTGTTTGACCAACGGTTGCTGCAAAATAAAAGAAGTTTGAAACTTAATGCCTTTGTGTTGCACAATGTGTTGCACAATGTGCTGCTTTGACCCACAAGTGTGATTGTTAGTTTCTCACTCTTTGCTCGGAAGTTACGGGGACTTCCACCATTTTTCTGCTTAGCCAATAATTTGTGCATTGATCAAATTAAAGTGAATTTCGGGCGAATTCTTTTTGAGATAAAATCAACCATTCTGTCATAGTATATACTACTACCGTAATGCCTCGAATAAGCGCCCGGGCACTTATTTAATTTTTGGAGCTTTTAGGTGGGCACTTATTCGAGGGGGGCGCTTATTTAAAAAACAGATTTACTAGTAATTTAAAAAGGGAAAAGCTTCCCATCGTCTTATGATGAAAACGATAAAAGTAAACATGAAAACTAAACTAAACCATTGTATTTATTCAACATTTCTTGCTAAGTCGTCTTTCAATTACTTTCTAGTCGAAAATTCGAATTAGCGCTTGGTTTCTGCAGATGTAAGGATGGGCGCTTATTGGAAGGGTGGGCGCTTATTCGAGGGTGGGCGCTTATTCATATTAGCACTTCTAGTGTGGGCGCTTATTCGAGGGGGGCGCTTATTCAAGGTATTACGGTATATTTGAATAGTAGAATTTTCTTGACGTTAGCATCCTAGCAACTGGTGTTCTTTTATCTTTAGCTCTTCAGCGTATTCAGCTCGGTGTTATCAACAACTTTGAGCGTAGATGTAACATCGTTGAGGTAAGTCAATAGTTTGTTTATATGTAGTTAGTCTCTCAACTCAGAGGGCTATACTTACTTTCTTTGTTCTTCGTTAGGTATATGGTAATCCACGGAACGGAACGGAATGAGATTTCACGCAATGATATTTTACGGACGTCCACATAACATGCAGTTGACCAGAACATGTGTACCGTAATATGGTGCACAATTTTATATTTTGTTGAACTCAACTATCGAAATCCTGTTCATACAATAGGGTCTCCTGGCATCCAGTTTGATTCCGTGAAATCTCATTCCGTTCCGTTCTGTGGATTACCATAAGCCCTTCTTTACTCTGTTTCTTTTCCTATGGTATTAGGACACAAATGAAATGTACTGAATTGAAATCACTTTGTTCATATATCTTTAGTAATAAAAGTAAGTTGTTGACGTACGAT
>JAOBRC010583120.1:0-11033 GCA_027575255.1 Scolionema suvaense
TTCACCTACAGCTGTGCACATTGGCATATGAATTTCTTCCCAAATTTTTGAAACTGGCTATGATCAGGTTGGTAGAATTTAGGAAGAAGTGTCAGCTTAGGTCGAATCTTTAGGTTGAATCTTGTACAGTGCTGCTACTCTTTGTGATCCTTCTTTGCTGTTGAAACCTATATTGTGCCTGGCCCATAAACTAAGAGTAAAAGATGTAAAATCTCAGCTTGGGGTGTGTAGCTCATTCTATGCTACAAATCCGCAAATATTTGTGAATACATTATTGTGAAAATTTTATTTCACATACTACTCTTATCCTGTAGTGGCATACATGGCTGGCTTGCAGATCTAAGCTGGTGACATCTTCTGCTATATGTTTTCTACTGGTTGATCTAATTGGTAACAAATTGAAGACTCAGATTCAATATCTTTTCTACCTTTTTTTGTGTATATGTTATGCTATTTAGACAATCAGATTTAACGGGTGTGTTAGGTAGTTCTCAAATAATATTGTCAAATTAATGTTATTCTGAAATATGTTACTTCTGAGTTGATCTGTCCGATGGTCAGACCTTTTTGGATCTTTCCAGCTACGCACATATGTGTGTTTCATCATGGGTTTCTTTCATTGTATGATTGATACTTTCTTGCTTTCATGTCAAGCTCGAATCTTACCTTGCAAAGAAAAAGGCTGCTGCGTCTGAGCCTCGATACGATGATTACGATGGAAACACGTACGTGAGCTATCCGCCTGAGGATAGCTACTATGGTGACGGATATTCTGAGGAAGGAGGTGGCTTCGTTGATACTGGCTACACAACTGGTAAGATGTTTTTGCTTCATGCACGCTGATACCTTGTTCCTTAGTGAAGATTTTACAAGATATTTTGGGTGCTAATTTGATGGAAGTTCACATTCTATCAAGTTTAAAACTTGATTTTGACTCTGTGGCAAAAGTGACAAAAATATAAAACTGCTCAAAATTCATTCATATGTTGTGTTTATGTATTTCATCAATAGTTCTTGATTTGGTGTCACCAGAGTTGTCTCTGCACTGCATACTAAATCTGTAATTCTGAATTCAACCGAACTGGTTATGTTTAGTTTGGCATTCAGTATATCAAAATCTGCTCATAAATTTCAGAGCTGATTTTATTGGTTTGCATCTTTTGATCAGCAGAATACTGCAGTAATGACACATTATCTAAACTGCTTTTTCAGCGATGGAAAATGGCTACAATCAGCCAAATGGTGGACCAGTTCAGTACGACACATATCAACAGTATGATCCACAACTACAGGCTCATCATCTAAATCAACACCAACCGCAACCTCCGCACCACCAACACTATCCTGTGCAGCATCAACATCCTCAACACCAGCCTCCTCCTCCAGTCCGCCACAGGCTATCAAAGCAGCAACAAATGCAGCAGCAACAGCAGTATGATTTTCAGAGCCAGGTAGCGTTCTTTCTTAACTTCTTGTATGGGTCCTGCACTGACGCTTTTAGGCATGTTCACATAAAAACTTTATTTGTAGATGTCAAGAAAATGTTCATAACATAAATTATTTTCTTACCAACAATGCGAATGTGCAAGAATTTTAATCCATCTTAATTAATTGCTGAGGCAGGTATTTCACGGGTGTAAGCTGAGTGTTGGCACCATGAAACATGTGTAAAGCTGGTGCACGGGTTTTTTGTCTGCTTTAGGCGAATGAATTCTGAATCATCTTTTTGGGGTGATATTTGCATTCTCCAACCTTGAAGAAAGTGCCATCTTTATCCCATGACCTTTGGGGGGTTTTCATAGCGGAGCTCCATCTGTCCTAATCATCGACAGAGCTTTCATCCTTGCAAAAAGGGCAAAGCAGCAGTTTAGTCTGTTGCTTTCTGAGTATTAACTCTCTGCCTCAAAATCAACATGTGTTGTTACGTCATTCAATACACCTCGGTGTTATGTGATTTCTTCTCATCTTTCTGTCATATAGTTGTCCCTACTCCTCTCTTTGCACTTTGTGCTTGTGTGGCTGCGTTTACATCCAATCCCTACCGAGCTTTTTGTTAGGCCACGCATAATTAATTGCTTGTTTGCCGTAACCCGACCCTGGAAAAATTCGTAGGGTCGATCAGTCGGAAATTTTTTTTTTTTCCAAAACCTACTGTGAAAAAAATATTTCAAAAGACCAAAATTTCTAAAATATACTGATCTAATTTCCGTTTCATCCTATGTCAGTTCGGATAAACTTAAATATAGCTAACTGAATTGAAGGATTGCCCAAGCAAGTAAACAGTGACCAAAACGATAGATCGTCGGTGTCAAAGCAAAGACCGATCCCCCGCTTGGTAAACACATGAAAGCTACACCGAACAGCTTTCAGCTCAAGCAAAGCATGGGCCAATAGATAGCAGAGTAACCCTATGTAAAATAACCAAAAATACTTTTTCGATGTCGTTTTGTAAAGCGTCTTCTCAGTCAGATTCAACAAAGAGAACGAAGCTACATTGCATCATGGGGGATTATCGCTGTGAAAACGATCACAGGTCGCCAAGAGTTTTGTGCGCAGCTGGTCGCGAACTTGGGTTTTACTCAATTGTGGTGGTCCAAAGAATGCAGTAACCTTTTTGTACGTTTGTAGGGACTAATGAAGGTCTACCGTAAAATAAAATAATAAATTTGTCATGGTTTGAGTGGATAAATGCCGTGTTTGGCGTGTTTACGGGGTTTTGGCCAGGAGGTCTCCAAGCGTTTTGTCCTGCACCGGTGGACGAGTAGAGTTGTAAAAATGAATTACAAGGCTTGGAAAAGATGATACTACATTCTTAGTTATCAAGTTTTGGGCATCTTGCCGGGCTTCTTGTGATATATTTGTTAAAGGTTATTTCTCGTCACACTGACAAGAGAATTTAGTTTGCTGTTGATAGTTGGAATTTGTATGACCCTGTTTCTCAGCCGAGCGCAACTTGTTTTGGGGTTGAAGTTTTCCAAGGCATAATTTGCCATAGTTTGGCAAGGATCAGGGGGAGGGGATCTGTGGCAGAAGGAATAGGTAATGGACAAATTCCGCTAAGCAGGAGAAAAATCTTTTGTCGATAGCCCCTTTATCTTCATTGTCCCCAGCACAACTGCACTAACTGTTTTGTGACATTTTACTGTCGACACGCTGACACTAAAACCCCTACTGTTTCCAGCCATTAGCTGAAGTCACACTGAGACCAGCGACGTGCGAAATTTGCATCACCCGTCAGTGTGACCCTGCAAGACGTGGGAAATTTAATCGCAAAATTTTGCACGTCGCTCGTCACTCGTCGCATGTCAGTGTGACCGGTTAGACGTGCGAAATTTTAATATGCAGAAAACAACCGTATGTTTCACCCACATCGAGTTGTAAATATGGTAGCTATGTTTGGATAGCACCAATCGAGCAATGACTTGCATTTTTTTTTCTGAAAGAATGAAGTATCGTTGAAAATTGGCTGGAATTTTAAAGCGAGATTCGCACGCGCAAACCCATTCCCACTGAATTCGCTCGGTCACACTGATGGGTAAATTTAGACGAGAGAATAGCCCTGTCTAGACACACTTCCCATCGTCGAACAGGTCACACTGACGAGTGAAAAAAAATTCGCTTATCAATCGTCACACGTCTCAGTGTGACTTCGGCTAAGTCAGTCAGCGTGCGTTCTAAATTACGTTCATTGGTTTATTGATCGTTTCGATCGACGGGGACGAGAAGGAAGAGAAGAGTCGTCAAAAAATATTGTGATCGGCGATATTCAGTAAGTGGGGTCAGAAGGCGGTATGAAAAGCATGAAATAAAATTTTAGGTTGCAACTTACAAAAAAAAGTTTCCGGTCGGCGGCTTTCAGGGAGGGTCGGTCGGGTTACGGCAAACACGCATATAATTATGTGTGGCCTTACAATAAATTATTACGGTGAAACCCATTCGCAGCCCATTTGTGTGAAACACAATGGCATTAAGGTTTGTCCAAAAGACTCAGGTGGCAATGACAATAGCTTGTTTGTTTTAGGTCTCCCGCAAGAATCTATTGTTTTTAGGGTGTGTGATGATGCCAATGGGACATCATTTTCATTGGAATTGTTTTTCATGGCAGTCAGTATTACGGTTTAGCTGCAGCGAAGAAAAATGTTGGGAGGGGGCGGACTCTGCTAAAATTTTTGTTTCAATACTGATTGAGCGTTGTTCTTTGCTAAACAGTTTTGGAACAAGATTTTGTGCCTGAAAGATTGGATTGCTAGTGTCTTAGGACTGAGTTCAGTCTCATGCAAAGAACAGTGCTTGACTACTTTAATGGGAATTAAATTTCGTGGGGAATAATTTTCTCTGTTTTCGCAGATTTGGGTGTCATCGATGAAATTAAGTGCCAACAGAAATTTGAAATGGGCTCATCTGCGAAATTAAATCCCCGCGAAAAATTAGAATTTTCTTCAATGCTCGAAATTTTTAAATGTTGTGTTTGATTTTTTGTCCGACAGGGCATGCAACATTCGAAAAAAAGTCACTCAATTCTTCTCTGTCAAGACCTCACTATGTTTGAACGGTGGCCGTATTATTATTCCTGCTACTGTATGTAATACAGTTAAAGCTCTCTAATTCGAATTTCAAGGGGGATAAGGATTTGTTTGAAGGAAAGTCATTCTAATTCGAAAATGTTCGAATACGAATCTTAAAGACTGTTGGGCCGGATCAAATCATGGTCAGCGGAGTAGAAACAAACTTGGCCGACTCTACTAAATCAAAACAATCCACAGCTGAAACTTCCAATGATCCAATTCATGCAAATATCTTCTTACAAGCTGCGATTTACATTTACCTGTTCTCTCATGGATGGTAGCAAATGTTTGAAGTCAAAAGATGACTGGCTTCAACCAGGAAAGCTTTTTTAGGCATGTATCTGATTCACGCAGTGTGGTTTAACCACTGTAAACATTGCTGTGAGATTCTTTGTTTTGGACTCAGTCACCCAGCTGCGCAAACTGGGTTGTGTTCTGCAAATGAACTGGCTGAGCAAGTGCACGCATGAAAGAGAGGCTGTGATCCGGCCCAACAGTCTTTAAACAATGTTGACTTGATTGAAAATTTGCTTTGAGCTTCTAATTTAAATTTAAAACCAGGTTTAAAAAACTCGCTTCTTGTTCGAAATGCGCCATTTGAAATCTTATGAAGGCATTTTTAAAATAAAGATCCAATAATCGCGAATTCGAAAATAAGATTTCGTTCAAAATTTGATTGTTGAAGCCGTTTATGACCCTGTGCCCTCTAGAATTCGAGTCACAGAGCGTAAATTCTTTCAATTCTTTTTTCTAAATAAAATCTCCTCACTCTAAACCAAAATTTGCATGCTCTCAATGTTCTATTGTTTGAATCAAAAGCAAAATTTTTTTGGAGAAGTTCTGTTTGCAAGGTTTCGCCCCTTTTTAAAAATTTTCATTTCTTCCCTGATCCACGAAATTAAATCCCAGTGGAAAATTAGGAAGTCCCTCATCCGCAAAATTTAGTCCTTGCGAAATATTAAAACTTTGTAGTTAGGCTCAACCACGAAATTTAATCCTCGTGAAATTTAGTTCCATTAAAGTAGACTGCAGTGTGCAGTTTGAGTTGTTATTGGATCGGTTTTGTATTTGATCTGATCTGCATCCCATTTCAATGTAGTTAGAACAGCTGTGTTGGAGAGTGCATGAATCACTTGCAGTCCAAGTTGATTCTGCGAGCCAATTGTCCATTTTAATGCAGATATCTTGGGGTAATTGAACACACAAACTTCTTTTTTGTGGAGGAACACTCCACATAACTTTTTATACCAAAATTACTTAAACACGACCAACAACCTAACAATGACATCAAATTGAAGTAAGAATACTGGTACAGTGATGTCGAATAAAATTCATGAAAGGCCTCGAATGTTCTATTTTCAAAAATTTTATTTGCAACGTTCATTTTATTTCAAATGGACGTAGTAGCACAATGTCATTGTGTACTTTGTAGTAGCTGATGATGGTGATGACTATCAATCCGCCGAAAATTTTGAAATAAAAAGTTTATGTGGAGTGTTCCTCTGTAGAAAGACGTTTGTGTGTTTAATTGCTTAACTAACTCGCATATGATGTGAAGACTGAAGAGTAGAGAATATAGTTTTACTGCTGACATTAGGTGAGTAATTAACCTTATGCCCGAGGGGAGAGTCCCAACCCCTTTTATTTTCCGAAATTGTGCCTAAGTAACGAAAGGGAGAAAGCTACACTTCAGTTAGTTTCGGTAATAATATTGTCTTCAAACATTTTGGGAAAAATAACAGCATTTTTTATCACTATCATTATGTGGCTGTGACATCATCATCAGTTTTTGTTATTTCAAGAGTATGTTTTATTTGAAATTGTGTTTTCTACTGAGATGCTTCCTTCAGAAACTCATGGTAAAGGTTTCAAAAAACTGCTATTACCTTTTTTGTCCGATACACCCATTTTCCAAAGAAACTGAAAATCCGACACGTTAAGGCTATAGCCGACAAATAGTGCCGACATCAACTAAATAGTAAGGTCATGTGGAAAATGTAGATGTCATGATCTACAGCAACATGTGTGCCATGTGTGCCATGTGTTATTTACAAAATTACGGGGTTCAAGGGAATTATTATCTACTGATGCATGGCATGGCTCTAAATTTTGTCCTGCCTGTGCATGTAACTGAATTCTTTATGTTGCTTCTTTGTCCATCATGGTATTGCAAATATCTTGTTTTATGCTAAGTGTCTCTGTAAATCCACCGTAAAATTGGGATAGGGTTTTGCTGATTTGTCCGAAAAATGACTAAGTGCAGATTAGTTTTAGTTCAGAAGATAAGAGTTCTCTGGTTGTTTTGTTAGTGCCTGCAAATCTGGCAAATTTAGCTTCCAAACAAGGAACCCTACAAATACCCGTAGAATTAATTATTAGTAATTATATTCAACCTATCCTTACTGATGATTAGGAAATACTTAACATTCCTTGGACTGGATTTTATTCTTGTTATTAAAACAGATTCATCAGACGCGAGAAAACTAATGAATCGTACTTGCTATTACTACAATATTTAGAATGCATGCCTATGAATACGATGCAATATACACTGTAATATATGTGTACATGTCGTTTAGTAATGTATTTTATAATTCAAGTATATTTATGCCACATTGTATGCATCAGACTCTCAGATATTGAAATCCAACTTTCTTGAATTTCTTAAAGCCTTCTTTCGCCAAACATCCATTGTTGATTCAGTGGAGCCTATGGAAGTGCGGGATACGGGTCTAGATCCAGCATTGCTGTGAATCATATTTACCAGGCTTTGGTAATCAAATTGTTGTGGTGGAACACTGTCTATACTGTGTGTTGTAGATCTAGAGTCGCTACGGAGCAGGTTCACAACATCCGGCAAAATGAAATAATTCTTCACCATGCTCGGTCTTGGTGTGTTATGCTTTGTGCTTCTGGTTACAAGTTGTAGCGGTCTTGTCATTAGTGCATCTTTCGAGAAGGGATGTGGCTTTGAGACTGGCATGTTGGATAACATTGGATTTGATTTGGATTGTATTGCAGGAAGTTTTAGGGGAGTGGGAGTGGTTTTTGGTTTTTGTTTGCGTTTAAAGAAACCGTCTCTCACAGGTACTGGTAGCTTGCTTGTGTGCTTATTTTTGTCTGCTGTTGGGTCCGGTGAGAATTCCTGTATGCGAGATAACTTCTTGGTGGCGGCTTTTCTGCTGATCAGATTCTGCTTGTTTTGTTGCTTGGTGATTGGAGGAAGGTGTATATTCTGCTGACTATTGGTAGAATGGATTTCTGTGCTAGACTGTATTTCTTTGTCCATATTTTTCAGAGCTGATTCGATCTGTGCAGGTCTTTGTTTCTGGCTCAGTGCACATGTGTCTGTGATGTCATTTGTAGAGGCTGTCTCATCTATGATCTTAGATGTAGACTTTTTGGTTTCTTTTTCTTGCTTTCCAGCGGATCCGATAGGTTTCTGAGCTTTTGTTCCTCTAGGTTTTGGAGGAATGTCTCGATTTTCTGTGGAGTTGGTTTGTTTGTTTATATTACTGTGAAGAGCCATCTGCTTTTGAAATCGTTGAAGCTTCTCTTTTTGTTTCAATTTGTAGGTGCTTGATGTTGGCATGTTTGATACTTCTCACAAAACTCCCTGTGAATGCAATCTCTGTATTTTTTTTTCAGTCACCTCTCTTTCAATAAACCGCTGGCAGTCACTCTCATAAAATCCTATTTTATCTGCGCATTGAATTTCACTCTCTTATCCTGACTTCTGTAGTTTTGAAATTGTTTTTTGATCTGCACTTGTTTGTATTAGTGTAATTCTGACTTTTTATGTCACTCTTCCCAAGGTGTGGAACCCCTCCTGTAAGGAGTGGGCATCTTAATAATCTTTTCACCATTGTTACTGTTTTGCAATTGATGTGTGAATTTATATTGGGAAATAAATTACTAATTTGTGATGATGGCTTGAAGTAGGCTGGTACAATTTGAAGCCAATGCTGATAATCTATTAATGATTGAGCAGTTGAGGTGTTAGTGGTTGCCATAGTGATGATTTTAGTGTTGTTTTGATACAAACTTTAATCAAAATTCTAGCTTATATTGAATGACTTCAATCCACCTCTTTCCATGTAGCTATATTTTTTTACAACCCTACCTGATCTTCTATGTGATGATATATTTAAATGAATGGTTAACTGTCGAGCAGGATAAATTCTGCTGCCCTGTCTTAAAAATTGAACTATTAAAATGTGGTCCCTAAACCCGCAAAGAAAAAGCTTATTCTTTCACTGATATCTGCCTAAAAGTTGATCCAAAAGTTGAGAAAAAAATGGACCTTGTTCCCGCTCATAACAAATGATGAGCCACTGAGTAGGCTGAAAGATCTGATGTATTGCTACATATCTGCTGGACATAGTTTATGTGACAAACTTCTATAATTAAGGAACTTTCAGCTTCTTTTTAGGGAAGGAAGTTGAGAGATAATTCTCACTATAAATTACTTCTCGAAAAAATTACCGATATTACGATAGAAAGTACTCCCCAAAAATTCTCCAGTTTTTAGTGTACATTCAAATGTAACCATAAATAAGTAGTGCTGGCTATATTCATAAAACGTTTATGAAAATAACCTGTAAGTAAACACACGCATGCTCTGGCGTCAGTATTTTCCTGTGATTTATGTAATAGGGCAAGTTGCTAGGAGAGCATGTCTCATGGACTGTAGAGAATAAACCTCATTGAAGGCTCATTTTGTGCCTACATAGTGTAACGAAGCATGCAAACAATGAAACCGTTTTTTTACTTAGTTTATAGGTTTTTAATGACATCATGATTATGTATGCAGAGATTTCAGAACTCTGTTTTTGGCCTCTTTATTGATTGTCTTTGATTATTAGTTTCTCAATGACAAAGATGGGTGCCTGTAACTGTTTGATTATGTGCCATTTTTGAATGTGGGACTAAATTTAGCCCTCCCCCTGCACTTATTGGGTCAATTTGTTTATTCGTCTTGTAAGTTAACAGGACAGAAATGCCCTCCTGTAGTCTTTCTGAATGCCTCCTTGTGCATTTAGTGATTTCCTTTTTTCCTTTTTACTGTCAGTACGATGTTGTACGCGGTTGAGAGATCATGGCATACGACTTCGCTTTTTAGGAGTATGACTTTCCTACATACAATTTACTGTATGGACACACTACGAAGGGTTTTCAGAGTGCTCAAAGACCTCACAATCGAGGGACATTTTAACTCGTGAACCCCAAACACGAGGGACCAATCTTATACCCGGCCGGAGTAAAGACAGCCCTTTTAGTACTTTAATGGTGAGGTATTGAAGCACCGCAACAAGTAAAGCCCCTTATCACAATTTTGTACACCTCTTATCATGCATATTTACACACACAGCAGTCACACGCATGCGTCGATACATACAGATATTAATCAACGAGAAGGAAGCGTAAACAAAGAGTTAAATTATCTAGACACGACAAAAGATGAATGCATGCTGATGTTGAGAGATTATTGGAGAAAACTAGAAAGATGTAAGTCTTCACAGTCCATAACACGCAGCTACGCAAATCAGAAACTGAACTGTTTCAACAACGCATTCATGTTGATATAAAACATGAGTCCGTGTTCAATTTCATTCGATCTCACAAAACATCCCGCCTAATGCAATGAGTTTGTTTATCACGCTAGATCATCTGACGTAGATGGAAGAAAAAATAGCGGTGACGAATAGCTTGCCGTTGCAACGAAAAGGCCAATGAAATGAGTGAAAAGGTTGTTGAAAAATGAAGTAAATGAAGTCATTTTGGGAGAACGGCAGTTTGACCGTACGACGTCGTACTTAAAAGTAAATTTCCGGCGTACATAGTATACTTTTGCCTGTACGATCGTACGCACGTCCCGGAGGGGGGTACTCGACTTATAAAGCGACGGGGACGTGCGGCCCACAAATCAAAAATCGACCCATGTTTAATAATGAAGTATCATGAAGTACTAACTACCTGTTGGACCATCAATCTTGGTGCCGCAGGCAAAATTTATGTAAATTATGTGTCTAAATAGCCAAAAATTGCCTTTCTAGTCGTAAAAAATGCCTTCTTTGTTGGTTTTAAAGTACCTCTATGCAAGATGAGACAAAAAATGGACCCATGTTTAGGGAATTTTAGTGGGTCATATCCATTCTTAGTGGCCGCACGTCCCCGTGTGCCTTTTACGTTAAGTGACCCCCCCCCCCGGGATGCACGTACGCCTATTTTTTGAGCCCTGTTTCTCAGTTTGCTTGAAAAGGTACTTCAATGAAGAATTGTATTTAATGCCTAATTACCCCGTACACCTACACATGTATTTTTTTTTATAAGAAACCAAGCACCCGAGGTAGTAGTAAAAGTTTCTTAAAATTTTTGAGATTTTTCTAGTAAAAGTTTCTTATTCGGTTTCTTAAATATAAAAAGTTTCTGAAGAACATAATCAACAAAGAAAGTTCTAAAAACAAT
>JAOBRC010583231.1:0-11033 GCA_027575255.1 Scolionema suvaense
GAAATGAAGCAGGTGCAGAATGTTCATGTATTTATCTCTATATGATGTTACAGAGCCTTGTCTGAAGTGAATAACAGACTCAAGAAAAAAATGCTCTCCGACGGTTAACAGTATCCTTAAAAAGTTGTACGATTACATGAAATTTGATAGCAAGGAAACATTGATTTGAACTTGGATTGGTTTAAGATTGAAAACGAAAACGGCTTTACCATACTTTCGTTTTGGAAGAACGGAAAGTGGTTTGCTTTAACTAGAAAAACAGATGGCGTTTTTAAAACAAAATCTGCTATCGAAAAAATCTTCACCTAAAAACATCTGAAAAAATTAGGAATTATAGAAACACTTGATGATATTGTTCCAACAATGAAAAAAGTTAATCGTTTTGAAGTGAAAGATCTAGGTTCCCGAATCGCGGAGATCCATGATGTGATCAGTGAACCTGCGGCGATAACGTTGCCAATGCGGGAATTGTTAGGATTAAACCAAGCACTGCAGAGAATCCATGGAGAACTGATAAATGGTACGAGTAAATAAACCGAAATTGAAAACGAAATTGCACGAAATGAACGCAAGCTTAAAGAAGCTGACACTTCTTATCAAATAGATCGTATCAAAGAACGTCTTCTGCACTTAATAGAAGAGTATAACGTGCGTCTTGAATCTCTAAGTCAAATTAAACCAAAATTGAGCTCTCAACTTGCAAGGATGCGTCAAACAATTGATAAAATTGCAGATAAAGAGAGGACCTGTTATCTTATGGAGAGAACAAGGATTAACACTTTTTTCTGTATTAACTGCAACTGGAATGACAATATCAACCTTGGTTCTCGCTCTAGAACATAACACATCACCTGGTCCAGGTAGTAAAAAAAACATAAAGCCAGAGAGTGGGTGAAAAAACGTTTTGCTTCTCTAGCGTGACTATTCGGAAAAGTGGCACTACCTGGTGCATTAGGAAGCATCATTAGCTGGATTTTTAACCTACTTAAACAAGGTATTTTATGGGCAGCAGACCATGCTTATGCATCGATAGGCTTTGCAGTAGCTCTTGTTAGTTACCTCATATTTACAAAATAGATTATTAGTACTATTCCAAGAGAGCCGAACAATACCAAACTCTGAAGATCTTCTTCATGTTCTCTTGAAAGCCTCTGTTCGCGCAGAGGCAACGTCGAGCGACTACTATCAACAATTGCTTCTCTTTGTCGTTGGATCTGACTGTCTTCAGTAGATATTCCAACCCTAAGCTTGTCGGTAAATCATGGCTTATTAATTTTCACTTTGAGCTGAAGATCCGAAGGTAACATGTAAATTTCATCGCCTATAGAATAATCAACTGCAGACCGGGCATTTGATAATATACTCTCATACCTTTGAATATCTGAATGTAATAACATGTCACGCTTCACAAAAGCCTCCACTTCTTTTGCAAACAGCTTTTTTGCTTTAAAGTTGGGCGCTGTGTTACCGGTGATGTTTGATCTCGTTGAAATCTGCGCAGTTAGTAAGCAGTACACATAGATTCGGATTGATTCGCTTATATACTCAACACCTTGTCTCGTTAGACCATAACTTTTTGGTATAATCCAACGAGACCAAGAATCTCCATCTAAATAACCGTGATTAGTACAGTATAAGAAAACGTTACGAAAAGCGGCATTTTCATCTACACCATACATGATAGTATAAGTGAAATTTTATAATACTCAGCTGAAGGGGAAGACTCGTCGACTTAAAATGTTGTTGAGAAATACCGAGCGCGGAAGTAGCACAGAATGCCGCAAATTTGACGTAATTATGTAAAGCTGCAAAAGGATCATCAATTCGTAATTTCATTACATATTGTGTTTCTGCTCCTCCTTCTAGTATTGTGATTTGATAAACTTGAAAAGGATTTATATACGTTGTTTTGAATTCAAACCCTCTTGAATTGACTACAACTTTTGGTGTTACTATGTCTACAGTTTTCAAGCTTTTATTCCAATTACCGCGATACGGTCTATACTTTGCCTTCTCATTAAAGTTAAAAGGTTTCAGTTTTCTTTTTAAATCAAATGCGCGAATATGGAGAAGATATTTCAATAGAAAGGCAAAAACGGAAATCATTTGATTTTAAAGCAGAACGCATTCATCGTCACATCCCAGTCGATGGAAGTACTGCAAATCCAGGTGGTACTTTGAGCATCATACTTCCAAAAATTAAAAACGAAGTAATCGTGCCAGGAAGTATGTATCTTAGCTTCAAGGGTAAACTGATGTCTACAAATGGTAAATCGGCATATTTCGTGCAAAACTTAACATGAGCAATTATAATTGAAAAGGATCTTGAATTTAACGGCAAAACGGCGACTTTTATTAACCAACACCATGAGTATAAACTTTTTACAGATCTGTGGCTTACAAAGTGAAAGAAAAAATCGATTGCTGCAAGGTATCCAAGAACCACTCGGGTTAAAATATCGCATTGGTGCTAAAAAAGCAGCAGCAGGAGGAGACCTTGAGAATGTTAAAGATGGGCAAAAAGCTATCTCAAAAGTGTATGGAGCCATATTTTATCATATTCCTTTTGATGATGAACTATTTAACGACGTCTCTCCGTTTTATCCTCAGACGATTTACGATAACGTAACTATTGCAATGAAACTTGCTGAAGCCAAAGATGTGGTAATTTCAAGCGATAAAAATGCATCTTACGAAATATCTGACCTACATCTCGAATGGGACGGAATACAGGATCAAACTTTATCTCAACAGATTGCAGGTCAATATCAATCAGCTTGGGAAGTGCATTTTGATCGGGTTCAGTTTCTTCGAAAAGAGAATTATCCAAAAAATTTAACTCTTATCAAGTTTAGCATTCGTGAAAGCGTTCGTTCTTTACGAGGTATTTTAATCTTATTTAAAGATTTTGAAGTTCAGGTAAATTACTCTTCTCATCGTGAGACATTTTACAATCCTGAGATTAAAAATATTGAAGTAAGTATCAATGGAGCGTCAAACAAGCTATACGCTAACGGTATTCAAACTAAGGATTTAAGGCACGAATCTAGAAAATTTTTCCAAGGGAACAGCAACGTGACACAGGGAGCGTTTTAATCGAGATAACTTTTGCTTATGGATTGATACTAGATCTAGCACCGACTGAACACTTCATGGGAATGGATTAAGACTCGATGGTGGCAATTCTGGTTCAAATTTAAGTATTAACTAAGCAAACGGAGGAAGTGGTCACTTCACTATGTATAATTTCCTGGTGATTGATGTTGTATTAGAGTTTGGAGAAGGCAAATACCAGCGCATTTGCTTCGCTCTTGATAACTGCACGGAAGGTGATGGAGATTCATGGGAGGTTTTTTGATAAAAATGCATCGATTTAATAAAAATGCATCGAAACTTTGTGAAGGAACCACATACCACAATATTCGCAGGTTCTACATCTTGCGGGAAAACTCAGCGTGTTCTTGATTTAAACGTAAACGAATATCGATATCACTTTGATTACGTAATAATCCTATGCTCTACCCTCCGTTGGAATCAGACTTATCTTTCAAGGTCGTGGATATGGAATGATCCGTACGTCTTCTGTATTGAATCCAAAAATCAATTGTTCCAGTGGATTAATAGATTATCAAAACTTTTAGCCGAAGAAGGAACTCTTTTCATTGTTGATGACACGATAGTAGACGAGACATTAGATAAACGAAGGCAATCCTCGTTAGACTTGACAATATCTGGTCGTCATCGAAAGCATAGTCTTTAGGTTTTAACTCAAGTACATACCGCAGTTCCAAAAAACCTGAGGAGGCAAAAAATGCAACTTTTCCTTTGGTGTCCTGCAGAGAAGTCTGACTTCAAGCTCGCTGACGAGGAAACAAACGTCTTACCGACTGATAAACTTGATGAAATCATAAATCAACTGAGAAATGGAAAGTATACGTGTCTCTTTTTTCGACTTCAATATCCAAGAGGTTTTGCGATTTTATGATAAAATAACCATCTTCTCCATGAAAAGCAGTCATATTGTTAAAAACAAAACTATTTTTTCAATTGATGGGTATGTGAAGGTAATAACTAAAGTCTTAAAAGTCTTATTTCATTTTTAAAAATCTTACGATGTTTAGAAACTAACTTGGACTATTTTTTAATGTAAATCGACAAATAAATCTTCAAACAGTTCAACAAGTTCATCAGGAACATTAAAATGATTGGAATAATTTTCACGAGTAAGATTATGTTTTTTAAATCGATTCCAGCAATGAACAGCGTTCGCATCGCTACATTCTGGCTCTATTGATTCCATATTTTGATACATATTGTACAGCAAGTGTAACCTATTTTCTAAGGCACGTCGTTGACATCTAATGAAATAATATTGAAATCTTGATGTTCTTCTTTCACGTTGTTAATTTTTCCGAAAAAATTGTAATACGGTGTCAAAATTTCCTGATCTTGGAACATAACTATTCTGTACAAGATCCTGAACTTCTTCGATGTGTTGTGTCTGAAATTTCTTCTTGATGGTCTTCTTTTCAAGCTAAAACGTCTTCTTGATGTTTTTCACGTTGTTGCTTAGACGAAAATTCAATTTCTTCTAATCTTTTGCAAAGTTGTTTCATTTCAATGTGTTGAGCTGTTGTTTTTCCAATTTTGTCCTCTTGGAATAATATCTCTCATTATCCATTCTTTTTATTGTTTGCCTTTATCTTTTTGACTTTTAATAATATCATGCATAACACCATACGTTGATAGAAAAATATCCGTTTTATTTTGTTGATCTTTAGGTCCAAACCAATCTATAGCGGTTGTATAGGTTGGGTCAAAGTCATATCTTGCACGGATCTCGCACTTTTCAAGACTAGAAAGAGATTTTTCAATTTGTGGTAAATTTAAACATTTCCCCAGATGAGCTCTTTTAAACCAAGGCTCATTTTCTTCATCACTAATGACTTCAATATTTTTTTAAAAGCTATTTATAGCTTCATCTAACAATAATTCCACACTCATTTTATTTGTTATAGTTTTTAAAAATATTTTTTATGTGCTTGGTCAAAACTTTTTTTTGTAAATTTCACAAATTCATCACACTCTATGATTCAATTTTATGATAAATAAATATGGACAACGAAGCACTAAACTCTGAACAGGAAACTGAAAAGTCATCAGTAGTTAAAACAGTAACTCGAGAAAAGCATCCTGGAAGAGTTGCGCAAGGCAAAAAACTAGCGGCTCTAATAAAAGAGCGTAAGGCACTACTTACGAAGAACAATGATTCAGTAGTGAAGGAAAGAAGTGGTTATATTTCGAGATGAGCTTTAAGTGCTGGGATTCTTCTATTGACCTTAGCAGGAGTAGGTGGAATTTATTTTCATTTCACACAATCAAAGACAACAGACATTATTCTGCCTGAAACGCTTCAAAAAAACAAAAAACATAATATGCAATAATTAAAATAAATAAACATGTCAAAGTTTGAGCATAAAAAAGAACTGAAAGAAACTCAAATTGATATTTCAATCACCACAACTGGTGTATATTCGATTGCTTGGATAGGTAACAAACTAGGCATTTCAAAACCAAGTTTATATTTATCCGCTGCAAATATCCTAAAGTTTATTGTCTATCTCACGGCAAGCGATTTAACGAAAGATTATTTAAAATTTTCAAGGATTATTCCTAAATAATAAAAAATAAACGGCAAGTTTACCAGCACTCGCAGGTGGAGCATTGATTACTGCCTTTGCGTTCAATGGGACGAATTATATGTAAAAAATATGTTTAAATCTTCAGATGAAGAGCGTAAGAGACATGATCATGCGATAGAGAAGTATCAATATGACCGTAGCAAGTGGCTCGAGAAACGACAAGAAGCGATGGATACGAAAAGAAAACGACAACAAGCAGCTCAAACTGCGGAAAGTCACATGAGCCTGACTCACCAATGTTAGAATATGCAAGAGCTTGGGAAATGGGTAATCCTAACCCAAATATTTCCATCCTGATAGGAATGAAAAAAAAAGAAAGACTATTTAAGAGCTGTAATTGCAATTTCAGCCATTGGAGGAGTTGCTTTCTACATATCATAATAAGATTTTCAGGTGAATCATGCGAATCACTTGAAAAACGAGTCTTCACCATTGTTTGACATGATCAGGCGGAAGTTCTGTATTTTCAGAAACAAGCATAATTTCCTCTCTAACGAATGCTTTTTGAGGACCTCCTTATTCCATGCAGTACAAGATACGTTGGTCTAGTATTTCAATAACTTTATCAAGTCGATAAGTTTCTTTCGACCAGGCAGAATCTGTCGCCCGTCTCCTGTTATCTCCATGCTCCTCTCTGGGTTGCAGTAAGTAGCGATCTAGTGCATCTTCTGGTGCCTTTTTCTCTTCTGGAAACCTCTTCAGAGTTAAAGTCACATTCTCAAGTTTCACAGCTTGTGAAGGTGTCATACCACCAATCCGAAATGACTTTGTATTGTTGATAACATTGACAATTTTGTAAAGATTCTTAACCCACGTCTTAGAGCTTTTCGATGGATCTTTCATCTCCATTGCATCTTGAATCTTAACCCTATTCAACCTGGGCTTTTTGGAGCTGTACGGCACCTAGGGGGGATTCGGATTCCGCCTCCCCCCTCCATAATTTTAGAACTACTTATTCGATAGTATTGAAACTTGGTACACACATCTATTACCCCTTAATGCATATGTGTGCCAATTGTCAAGTCAATAGGGTAAATAGGGCGTGCCCTATGATCTCATAAGTGAAATGACCCATTGTCAGATGTGAGAAACAGGGCGTTATAGCGAAAATTGATCAATAGCGATTTATATTTTGCAAGAATAAAAACTATAAACATATTAGCGAACGGCTTTCTTTTGATGCCTCATTTTAAAAAATTTGGACCAAAATTTCCGGAATTATGGGCAAAAATGTGTTTTTTCAAATAGCAGGTAATTCTTAAAAAGGGCGTGGCCTGCACGAATGAAAAGTTTTTGGAACCTGCTTTTTTGCTCATAACATGTCTCAATAAATTTTAGGAATTCTCCAAAAGTTTCGAGACGCAGCAGGCTTCCAAAAAACAGCAATTCTGCCCCCCACCCCTCAGGTTGATTAGAGTTAAATAGCTTCCCGGCCAGGATCTTCGACAAACGCAGTGACAGAATGATGATACTTTGTAGTAACTCGTTTCACAATAACATTCTGCAGTTGTATTGTTTGTCGACGTCTGGTTTAAAATCGCTGCCGTTGCCAACATGTAGTTCTTCAGGATAGACCAAGGGCCCTTTTTTGTAAATGTCCTTAAACATATCAGCGACTTCGCGTGCTTTCTTTGACTTTAAATCCAGATGCAATATCAACAACATTAAGAACGAATTTGTTGGTGTTCTCATATACCTTGTCGTGCGGAAGGTAGAGTAAATCAGCTTGATGGATTTTATTCACTTTTGTTTCGTAAAAATGAGGATGATCAATTTTTTTCGGACCTTTCAAAAAAACTTGCCAAAAGGCTTGGTTCACAAGCCAGTCTTTTACAGTCATCATAGGTAGACCAGATCCTTTCTTCAGCAAAGTTATTGCTCTGGGCCCAGTCCAGAGTTTTTCCGGTTGATAGTAAATTTTCTTAAGCGTCATTTCATTCTTCATTTATTGTAATTTTTTTTTAAAAAAAAATGTTTACGAACATTCGAGAGCTTCATCAAATTGATATTTTCGCAAAGGTAAGGATTATTTACTGTTGGTTCAAGCGTAAGAGTATCGCACTTTTGGGCCACAACATTAATTAAGCTGGGTTCCAGGGGACACAACTATCACGAAGGAAAAGCAGTTTATACATGCTGAGCACTCTCATCTGTATTTGAAGTGGTACTCTCAACAATAACTATTGGTTCAACACACTGCCAGGTCATAGTTGCCAGAGAGAGGCCTAAATTAAGTGGATTTTTACTGCTTTCCATCTGTTCAATAATTTTCGTGCCAAGTTTGATGGATAAGTTATCGCAGAAATCCTCGTTGGCTAAAATGGTAGCTTTCAGTTAGTCGACATTCACTGTATACCGTCTGCCAACTACTAGTGTTCTCATAATAATAGTTTTTAAGCCTTCGACGTACAATTCGATGAATATAGGGCATACCGGTTTTCCAAGTTTTAAAGCTTTTTCTTCAGATATCTTTGGATTGTTGTACTGATAATAAAGCCTTTCGATAGGTTTTTCAGAAGCTTTCTCTAACCTGGTTGGAGTCCATGGAAATTTTGAATTATGCGAAATCCTATCTCCATTTCATAGTTTTGCCATCAAAAATTCAGGCATATTTACTGTCTCTTGCACAGCTTCTTCAAGAAAATCACTAGCTCGATTATTTTTATTATATATCGAAAACGAAAAATAAATGTTAAAAATGCTAAATACATTGAAAGTAGTAACAGCAGTTCAATCATTATCAATTTCTCTCAAGCCGTCAAAAACGTTTTTTTCAAGTCTTGCTTTTCGTCTTCACTAAAACACCAATCAACGACCCTGTCAGGATGCCATGTTTTTGCAAGCAATTGAAAGAAAATAAATCAAGCTGCGTGTTCGCATTTCGTAGTGATTTTTGAATAAGTATCGAATCAAATAGTTTGCCACAGTAAAAATTTCGCCTTCATCTTTCATGAAATACAGTAGAAATTCGTGTAATTTCTCCAAAATACACCATTTTAGCTCAGCAGTATTACCTGGAAAATCACCAACATAAAGAGTGATTTCTTCATGTTCTGATATTTATTCTACTTCCTCACGGAGTTCTTTGCAAATTTCCATAAAACAATATCGAACATGAAAACACTTCAAAAATTGGCAGAAATTTTTTCCAAAGCGTTTTTCCAAAATTTGAACGTTCCGTTATTGGCTTGGTTTTAGAATAACAAGTGGGATTTCTTCTTTCTTCAAACGTTCAGCAACAAGGTCTAAGTTCCACTTTTCTGAGATGAATTTGTTTAACCACTTATATGTTAAATTTTCATGGAAAGAGATCAGATCAAAATTGAATTTGTCTACCAGTGATCCAGTGATGCAGCTTTTTCTAAAATTCTGATGGCGAGATATCGCTTCATAGTCCCAATCTGTACCAGATTCATCACGGACAAAGTCGAGCCACGAAGTGTCAAAATTCGGATGAGAAGACAATGCCGGTTTGTTCCACGGTGCTTTTTCGAATTGGTGAATCAAATCGGTCGTCACATTCTCGTCCCTTGACAACTCGGAGAAAAACTTGCTTATTTTATACATTGTTTTAATTTAATAATAACAAAAATTGTAAATTTTTGTTGGACTAAAAAATATTTTGAATTATATTCAATAAGTACAATAACATGACCGTTGCCACAGACGTAATAATTTCGACGACCAGTTTGATCATAAATCGGTTCAGATCTTTCAAAGTCATTTGTACTCCGCAACTTCCGCAAATCATTTCATTTGTTATCTTTTAAGAATTGTTTTAAAAAGATTTTTGGTCATCAAGCCTTGCATAAATTTTTGTCTTAACTTCAAAATCAAGAACCTGACTTATTTCAGGAACCCTAGGGTTTTTTTTTAGCCATTTGGTTTTGCAGGTTTTTCAACCATCCCAGGGACCTCAGGCTTTTGATGTGTTTGCGATTCAATTCTTTGAGAGGTCAGTCTGTTGTTGTCAATGTGCACACTTGATCATCGCCAGGTTTGTATTGCTGCATTGACCCATTTTATACTTTCAGCCCGATCTTTGGTACACATTATTTTGTCACTTCTTTGTGTCTTGTACTGTACTGAATCGACCTTTTTCCCGACATTTGACACCACACTTCAGTATCTAATTAGAGGCACCAGCTCAGCATAGTACGGAGGGGCTTCACTCGGTTCGTTGCTACACCAGAACTATTGCTTCCGAAGTAGTGGGTCGCCGAGATTCACATGATCTAAGTGGGACTCGAACTCACTACCTTTTGCTTCGTACGCAGATCGCACTACCGTTGTGCTACAGATCAGTCTACAGAAACTGGAAATTTTACTGCTTTTTTTCATGCAGCGCGCACTCGTTGACCGGTCGATGGCTCAGTAGTTAGCGCGTCTGACTTGTAAACAAAAGGTCGCAGGTTCGAAACCTGTCAGCGTCTGCTGAATGCTTACCAAGTATTTCAAAAAATGAACTGCGTTGGAAATATCCGGAAAAAAAAATTTTTTCTTTCAAAAACTTACTTAAATGAAGATGGAAAAGAAAACTGTTGTTGAATTAAGAGCTATTGCGAAAGAACATGGCTACAAGCGTTACTATAGACTGCGAAAACCTGAACTAATCGCCATGTTGACGCAACCTGTACGACCACCAAGGTCTGTAAGGTGATCATTGCCAGTTAATTTGGTTCGTATCATACCTATCCACAAGATCACCACATAGTGAACCAGCGACCAGAAGTCAAGACCAAGGTAAACGCGTGGCATGACTGGCTTATGAGCTATGTCTCAGTTTCGATTAAGAAACCGGTAAACAATGCTTTTTCTCGAGCTAAGAACACTATTTTAGAGTTGTACAATACGGCTAAGAAAAAGTTAGGATTAAAAGACGAAGTACAAATCGTTGCAGAAAAAGAGCATGAATTAGAAAAAGTTGCAGAAAAAGATTTCACTCCTTTACAGCGTAAACATGCAATGAATCGCGCATACCGCAGCTTTAAATTACCTGGTGGGAAAAAACTGATGTAAACAACTATATCAAGCTTGTCACTCCTACGGTAAGTAAAGAATCTGAATTCTGTGAAAGTTCAGATGCATCTCTGGATACACTTTAGAAAAGAAGAAGCCAATGGAGTTATCATTAAAGTCCAGAAAACATTTAACCCTATTCAACCTGGAGCGGGGGCGGATTCCGCCCCCCCCCCCCGCCGGTTTTTCGAAAACTGCTGCTTTTTGGAAGCATGCTGCGTATCCATGCTGCGTATCGAAACTTTTGGAGAATTCCTAAAATTTATTGAGACATGTTCTGAGCATAAAATCAAGTTCCAAAAATTTTTCGTT
>JAOBRC010583342.1:0-11033 GCA_027575255.1 Scolionema suvaense
CAGTTATACCGTAGGCAGAACTAATCCCTTAAAATTACGCTGCTCGTGAAATTACATAATGACCTCGTGAAGTTTCCATAATTGTTCCCGTGAAGTTGCAAAAGTCGGCTCTGTAATAATTGCCTCGTGAAGTTTCCGGAATGACTTTCGTGAAAATTGTGCGGAACAATTTTGTTCACGAACATCAAAAGCACCGCACAACAACGAAAACTTCCGTTCCGATTCGGACCTGAGCCGTTCGTGAAGTTTTCATGAGCCGCTCGTGAGCCGATTGTGAGCCGATCGTCCAAACGGTCAGAAGTGGAAGGTTAATGCGACAGAGCCCTGTACTGTAGCTCTCTTTTTTAATCTGATAAAAAGGAAAAGGCCAAAAGAGAACTCACATTATATTGTTCTTTTTTGGCAAAGTGCTTCTGCACAATTACACTCATTTGGATCATTATATTCACATGGCTTTTCCCCTACCTCATCATATTCAGAAATCATTCCTTACTTCCGGTTTGTTTCTGCTTTGCTATCATATGAACTGATAAATGCTTTCTTGCTTCAGGTGCATCAGAAGAAGAAGCTGTGGAAGATGACGAAGGACCAAAAATTCCTGAGGACTTTTTCTATGATGCTGATGAATTTGTATTAAAGCCTTGCACAACAGAAGATCTACCAACAGATTTTCTTTCCTTGTAGTATCCTTTGTATCTGCTATGTTAACTGATTGTTGTTTATTTTTTCCCTTTGAATTTGCTAGTACCTGAAGTCTTTGCGTTTTCATGACTACAATGTTCATGAGCAGGAAACTAACTTTGGTTGCGTGAAAGTTTGTTTGTGGCAGTTGCAGTAAACTTGCTTGGGAACATGTCTTTTCCCTTATCCTCGTCATGTTGCTTGATGCACTCATTTTGGTAGATGTGTGATGCCAAAATGTATTGTTGTATTGTAAAGCAATGCTCTTACATAGGCATGTCCAAGTCCTAGATAAATGTTAATATTGAACATTTAGATGTGTGCCATCTGCATGCAAATGTACATCAGTTAGCTTGAGAATGGTATGAAGATTGTTGTGGAAATATTGCTGTTTGAGATCAGTTCTTGAGTTTTGTTTGAATCTTAAAACTTACTCAAGTATGGTATTAATTGGAATAACTAAATAATTATTTTTTCTACTTGAAAATTGTCAGTGGGTGAAGGTTTCTGCTCTTCTCAAATCTCTCAAGTCTTCAACTGTTATGATTGGATAAATGTTGTTTTTTGCAACATTTTAGACTTAAAAATTGTACTCCTCAGCTCTTTGAAGTCGCTGGCAGGTGTTGCAGACACCGCAAGCTCGCCTTTTCTATAGAACTGTCAATCATACACCAAGACAAACACAAGCTTTGCCTTGAATTCTGATTAATCACAGGTATCGCTGCCTTGCTGTTCAGGTGCTGAAACAGGTCACTATCTCATAATGCTTTGGTTTGATGAATACAATCCGTCCAGAAAGTTACCTTTCCCTTCTGTTCTGAATGATGCCCATCCCTCCTGCAACATAGTGTTACAATTCAGTGAACTCAAATTGATTTTTGTGTACAGCACAGTGCATTCTTCAAACAGCGATTGGATTGAGCAAAGTGTTGACCTCCTTGGTGGATGGATCATACTCAAGTGGTGATATTTTGGTTTCATGACTCCCAAGACATCAGGCCAATTGCTACCAGTTTGCCATGGACTGGTTTGTAGAGATCCAAGCAATAAAAGATACTTGACCTCATTCAAATGAACCATATACACAGCTAGACTAGTAGTCAAATGCCTCCTGTAATGTCTAGTTTTTGTTTATACTATTTCTCCTCTTCTTGTTTGCACGAGCTGTTCTTTCCTTTTTTTTCCATTCTGTCTGATTTTTCATTGGAGTAGAAAGTTTTATCCTTGACTATAGACAGCCATTCGTTTGGTTTTGAGTGCACTAAAAGATCGAATCTTCACCTTCTGGATGACCAGCACTTGTTTTTTGCAGCTGGTAATGTTGTTGAGATAGTGAACATAGAAACTAAAGCTCAAACTTACATTTATAGCACAAGCGGAGGTGGTATTGGTGCTGTTGCGGTAAGAATATTGCTGTTCATCATTTTGTAAGTTTGTCAGCAGAGTGTTCATTGTTTTTGTGGTATTGAAAAACATTTGTAAGCTGTTGAGAGAAACTGAAGGAATGATATGTCTCTGACTCAAGAAGTACCTTTGTCCTTTCAAATTTCACCTGCCTTTAATATTGGCTCCCTTTAATTTTTGTCCCTCTAATTGTTGCCCAGTTCAATGTGTAATTTGCTCCCTGAATTTCGCTACTCTTTCCCCTTCCTCATCCATCTTCTCAGCTAAGGCTTTGGTAGAAAGACAAACTTTATTACCTCTGCAAAGATTGAGATGTTTGAAGTTTTAGAGAAGGGGGAGGTCCATTACGAATACAAGCAAGAGCCAAGGGTGTGAGAGTGGGGGAGAGCAAGAAAAAGAAAATTCACAGAAGAGCCAAAGCCTTAAAGGCACACACTTCTTGATTATAAAACATTATTTACATGCATTTGAATAGATTCCCTCCCCCAATTCAAATAATGCTTTAATTTGCCCTCTTAACAATTTCGCCCACTCAGGGGTGAAAATTAAGCAATACCTGTTTGATCTAAATATCTTCCAATACTTAGTAACGTTCCTCACAGGTCCATCCAAGCAGGAAGTATTTGGCAGTTGCTGAGAAAGGCATTCAACCACACATCATCATCTATGAATATCCTTCTCTGAAAATGTATCGCATATTACGAGAAGGGACTGAAGAAGCATATGCCAATTTGGATTTTTCGCCTGATGGAGGGAAACTGGCATCTATTGGCAGCAACCCTGATTTCATGCTGACTATCTGGAACTGGAAAGAGGAACAGATTCTTCTACGATCAAAAGCATTCTCGCAAGATGTGTACAAGATTGCTTTTTCGACTGAACACGAGGGGCACCTATGTTCAAGTGGCACTGGACACATCAAGTAAGTGGCTGCCGTAGTTTTATAGAAACACCCTTCCTCTCTGGTGATGTATTTCTGTCCTCATATTCCCCTGTAATGGTAAACCCTGCTGTGGGCTCTTCTTTTTGTTGCTAATTTTATTATATGCGAATATATTGCCTTTAAAGTGACAATTTTGCATGTTCTGTTAAACATACTTTGATACATTTCTTGAGGCATAAAGTGAACTCTAGCCAGAGATAGTTGCATATCAAATTGATTGCATCTGCTATCTTAAATTTTATGTATGTAAAAGTTGTTCCTAGGGAGAAACAATTCTCATAAATTTTTGCGGCTTTCCTTCTTGTATTCTTTTTTGTGTTATACTTATAATAATACTTTTTCGTTGATTAGATTTTGGACCATGGCTCGAACTTTTACAGGTTTAAAATTGCAAGGTGAACTCGGTCGATTTGGAACAACGGAACTCTCAGATATCTCAGGTAGGTTTCAGGCTTATTGATAAGCTGGGCTCCTGGATTTGCATTACTTTCATACAGCCTGTTTTCCTTTGTCTTTGGGCGCTTTTCTGCTCGCTTCTATAGTATAGTATTATTTTTGAATGGGTTCATTGGGTTTGATCAGCAGATACAAATGTTTTGCTGGAAGCTGTTTTCTACATCATTTTCTCGCTATTTTTTATGTGTTTGATTGTGCTTATTTACCCATTGAATTTCATTGATGATGTTAAGGCCTTTTCTAGTTGTAAATTTACTTTTTAATCTAGAAGCCCTTCATGTTTTGTGCCGAACTCTACGGTATTGACCACTGGTGTGATTAAACTAGATGGATTGTGAGCCACCTTATACACTATCAAGGACATTCACGCATGGTTTCCATAGGGTAGCTCCATTTAGAGCATTGAGCAACTATGGAATTGCTCATTAGTAGTGCTTTGGCCTCTCCTTATTTCAAGGTTGAAGGTTGGAATCCCATCTGCTGCTGATAGTAAGCGCATAGTCCCTGAGGGCTAGGGTAGGTGTTGGCAACGTAGAACCTATAGCTCTGAGTGGTGGTGAGGCGATGAGCAGAAGGCGAGTAAGCAAGAATATAATTGTTTGTATTTACCTTATTAAGTCAAATGAAGCCGCATAATAATTATGCTGCACCTTCAAAAGTGTGGCTTTATAAAAATACGGCTTAATTAATGGTGCGACTTAATAGAACATGGCTTATTTAAAGACCAGGCAAGTTATAGAAAAAACTCAATTGCAGCTGGATGACTTTATTCAAAACACTATATCAATGTTCACTTTCATCATCACTTCTTTCTACCTTGGCTTTAAGTTCCTCTAAAATATCCTTGCTTTCAGCATGGTAGTTGATTTTCTTCAGTATTAAATGATTCCTGCGGCTTAATTAAAACCTCAAACACCCCTAGTTTTGTTGAAGTGCAGCTTAATTTAATGCGGCGGTATTAGATACAGGGCTTAATATTTAGATAATATAGTATCTGCTATTAGCGGATACCTGCTTATATCTCAGGTAGGCTGTGAAGTGTTATGTCATATAGCCTTCATGTTAATGGCAGTAGTTCTTTTGTGGTGTGCTATGGATACTGATAATGTGAGCAATACGTGTAGTATTGGTCCCAGCAATCACTTTATTTCGGTTCGTTGAAAGTACGTCCAATTGACTATATCCTGTAACTGTGCTAGTAATTTTTGAACGCTGAAACTCCAAGCGTGTTAATTTTGTTGTCTGCTCATGTGCAGCTATATTATGAGACTGACTGCAAATTGATGAATGTCAAAAACAGATAGCAAGATAGGTGCGTGGCACGCATCTGCTTAATAATATAATATATTTTCTCATCTGACGCAGCAAATACAATTTTGGTCACGCACTTTCGTCCTTTGTGTGTCCTGGGTTTCTTTGCATTTTGTCCTGTTTTTTTCTACTTTAGGCAGGCTTCTGATCCTGTGAGAGACACGTTTGTCCTAGGATATGGCTGTCATGTTTTCATTTTTCTAGGTTTTGTTGAACTGCCTGATGGGAAAGTTCTATCTGGATCAGAATGGGGCAACATGCTGTTGTGGGATGGAGGTCTGATTAAAGTGGAAATTGCTAGGAAAGGAAAGAAGAATTGCCACATGGGTAATATTGAGCAGTTCTTTTTGGACGAAGGGGAGCTCATTACTATTGGTATTGATGGGTATGTAAAGGTAAGCTATCGTTATCATTGTTTTTGGCTGGATGTACATAACAATGGTAATGAAATACAATTGAAATTTCTGACTTGCATCCTGTGTGTCTCTTTTGCATAATTTTAGGTCTCATATAAGTCCTACAGTGGAACGAACTCACTGAGTGTTTAAGTTATTGAAAATGATCCAATTTTCAGTACTGCATATGTTTTGGTCATGGTTGGTTAGGTCATGTGCTGTCTGATATTTCGTAGTCTTGGTTTTATTTAATACGTAGGTTTGGGATTTTGAGAGCATTGATACTGCTGAAGCCATCGATGAAAGCAAGATGTTTGAAATGGAACCCATGTCTGAAATGAGGGTAAGTTGTATATCTGGTTCGAATTCCTTTCCTTCATGTTTTAGTTGCTTACAAAGTTCAAAATGCTGTGTGAAATTGTCTAAGAAAATGGTGATTTAGATTCAACATGGTGTTTTATGGTTTATTTTGGTCTGCATGTGCCATGGATGGAAACACTAGAAACATGCTAATGTTCAGCTTGATTTTAAGACATGTTGCTGTTCGTTATCTGGATCTGTTTGGCCCTAGAATTTTGTAGAATGTTGCATTGCTTTGTTCAATACATTGAAAACAAAACAGTTCATGTGGTAGCCAAGAGCACTTAAAGTGAAAAGGCTGTGACATTTGTGAAGGAGCAGATTTTATGTTTTGGTCCCAAGATTGGGAATTGTACAGCTTCAATTTTCTTACATTGTTGAACATGTAGTTACTTCAAATGATGAACATCTACTTTTCAGGTTGGTTCAGAGGTGAAGTTACTATCAATGGTCAAATCTGTTGATGAAGAAGAATCGACAATTTGGTATGCTCAGGTATGCTGTACTTTTTCATTTAGTTTCCAACTATGAATTATGAACTAGTCAAATATCACTCTGTTGAAATTCATGTGAATTGCATATGAGAGTCATTTTTTAGCATGAGCCATGTTGCATTTTGGAGCAAATATGCTATCTAAGTTGCCTTTCTTTCTGAATATTGCTCATTTTTGATGTACTATCAATTTTGACCAGCAATTGAAGAAAAAACTTTGGTGCTGTTCTAGCAATTGTGTCAAATTCAAATGGATTGAATAAATCTATGTTAATGTGGTAACAGAATAATTCAACCTTTGTTCAAGCTACTTAGGAACAACCTTCAAACTAGTATTATGCTAGTATGTAGTCGGCTTCAGGGTAGCTTCTAGATGAACCCATGAGAAAGCTGGTTTCAGTTGTTGGAAATTGTTTTGATGACTTTGATGCCTGTTTCGATTATACCATGTGTGCAGTTGAGTGTTCATGTACATGCCAATAGATTTGAAAATTGATGTTCAGGACACTGGTGTCTTGAATATCCATACAAGTTAAACGTATTAGTACCAAGTTTAAGAACTCATCCTAATGCTTTCGGGTTACAGTGGTTGTAATTCACATCTTTTTTTGGCAACTTTTGCTTGTCCTAATTTGATGGAACCAGCACCTCTATTATTTTGAGCAAGTCACTTGGCAGTTTGCAAACAGCAGTATTTCTCTAGATTCCTTTGCTTTGATCCTTGCGATCCATAGTTGACAGCAGCATGGAGCCAAAGTAAGGTTGGCTCTGTTGACTTAGATGAGCTTTGCACAGATTCACTATTGTTAAGTAAAGAGTTTATGTAGTATATCTGATATAAGAAAGCTTTACAGTGTTAATATTTTTCCCACAGGATGCAGCTGGTGGCATCTGGAAGCTCGACTTGTCATTCACTCATACTGTATGTTCAATATTGTTGTTGCCATCTTATTGTTGTAGCTATTGAAAATTTAATGCTTTGTTATTGATTTCCTGTTTCCACTTGGTGGTCATTGGACCTTTATTAAGTTGAAGGGAATTATTGTAGATAGCAGGGAGCAGCATTGATGTAGTTAGAATGGCAAAGTGCCTTAAATGTATATCCTGTTTTAGAAAGCATAACATCATTGAGGTTCTTTGATCCCCCCTTAAACTCAAGCCCCCCCCCCCCCCCCTTGCTAGAAATTTTCCAGGTTCCTCCTTATTTTTATCCACACTCAGCGAGGTTCGTCAAAGCTTAGTAGCCATTTTGTCAGTGTTTCTCTACTCATTTAAAAACATCTTTACCCTCCCGCACAGAGGTCAGATTAAAAAAGCAATCTATTCTTGCTAACCAGCTCCAGGCTTTTTACTTCCTATTGCCTGCTCTGAAATCTCACCATCGGATAAAAGCAAATGCCAAATCACCAAATTAGGTATAATGAGCCTGAAAATAATTCTAACTAACACTAATTTCTAAACTGTTTGACACCGCTTATCAGTGCTTTCATTCTAAGGTGCGCGTAGCGCGCGCGCCTCCATATGCGCCTGAAATGAATCGAGGCGCGCTTATGATCGCGCGCCTCAGTATGTTTTCCTCTGAAAAATCACGTGCCTCTGACACAAGAGGCAGCTATGGAAGTCTATTATACTACTATCTAATTAAACCATGGTGCAAAAAATTGCCGTCAATACTGGTAACACATCTGATACAGCTTTCTTCCCGTGAACAACTGAGTACCTGACCCTGTCCTGCAGGAGAACCAAGTGTGTCTGTTAGGCCACATGCAGTGTGCATTTCTCTTAGGAGCCTGTGACGCCTTTTTTTTCTGTCAGCCACTGCAAATGTACTGTGATTCACCTGTCTCTAAGGAAAACTCCACCAAGAAATTGACCAAGGCTCTATGGGTAGAGCTCCCCTTCTGAGTCAAATAAGTTAGCTGTGCGACATGGTGAAGTGAGAAAACGTACTAATCTGTAAACGTACTGAAACTCTGCCATAGAGAAAGCACGAAAAAGTGCCTAGACAGTTGACTCAGCTAAAATGCCTCTGTACAAAACAGCTGAGAAGTACGCCATGAGAGCAGCATGCAAGTGATTTGAATTTCTCGCCAGCATTCAAATGTACATAATAGTGGCTGCCACATGTATATCAGTTGTCTTTGTTTATGTGAAGTGTTTAGAGTGGTGAGCGGGAAATTTGAATTCATATGTTTTTTAGTTTAAAGACTTCATTGAATTGCTAAACTTGAAGAGAACAATGTGTATCGTATTAGTTTTAGCCAAGCATTTGAAATGCAAAACCAAAAGTGAAGAAATCATGGCAGCTGAACGCAGAAAACCTTTAACGATCAGAAAGTTAATACTAATTGTTTGCGAAGTAGAAATGAAAACTAAAGAGAATATTGGTATCATTGACGAGTACTCATCCGCATCTAGCAGATAAAGTTGACTTGATTTTTGGTGGAGTTTTCCTTTAAGACTCTGGGATATGCCCACTATATCTCCGTGTTCAAGGCCCAGAGACACGCCCATCTCTGTGTTAAAGACCCAGAGCTATGCCTATCATTTCGTTTATTAAGACCCAGTAATACACCTTTCACTATATAGAAAGTCTAGTGGTTCACACATCTCTGCGCTAGAACAGGCCCAGATATAGCCCTATGATTTCGTTAAAGGCCCAATGATCAATATATGTTAGTGTTGAAGGTAAAAGAAACCTACAGCAGTTGTTGCAACTAATTAGCAACATCAAGAAAAAATTGAAGCGGTCTCCAGACATCATACCTCAACATAAATAGTTAACAAAGACAGTTAAAGATAGCACTGATGAATAGCCCACAGCAAAGAAAAGTTGTGAGGGAAGTGAAAATGTTTCATCAATCTGGCAGCTCGCCACTTAAATTTTAGGTCCCCCCCTAGTTTTTAGTTTTTATGCAAAATTTTGCCCCTCCCCTAGAAAAGGGGAGGGGACTGGCGCTATGGAAATGTGAAACACAGTTGCAGGTCATTGACTGGAGCTATAATTTATAGAATACAATGGTGAAAAATGAAATGACCGGAGTTAAAAAGAACTTTTCAATTCAGGACCTTTGTTCTTTATTTCATGTGAAAAGCCGCTCTTGCTTACGATATTTATAGTCCTTTAAAGTTTCAAAGTTTATGCTATCATTTTGAGACACAGCAGTTATGCATGACGTGGTTATGACCATTGAAATTGTTGCATATTTTTGATCTAATTTTATTTGATCTAAGGACAGGTTAGCATGTTTGATTACACTATCCTGTCGAGACTGCTGCTAATATGCTGAACTACCACCTAGTATTTTTTCACGTGGTTGGTAACTATGACGAGAAGGATCTGCAGTGATGGTCATAAGTGATGTTATGGCTCAATGTGCATCCAGAAGTGAAGAGGGCATAGATTACCGGAACTTTCAAGAAGGTTTTTTGGGCCAACTGCTGAAGCTTTCGCCTGCGAAAGGACCAAATCTACCATTTTTCTTATTTATTTGCTGGATTTCATTTTTGACAATTGCGTTGCTTCAACGTCTGTTAATTATAATTGTATCTGCCATTAGCTAACCTAGGAGAATATTGCTATTTAGATGATTAGTTGATTTTTTTTGCCATGGTTCACATGCCAGTGTTGCTACACTAATCTAGACTTCAAGTTAATTTCATGACCTAGTGCATGTGGAGGTTCTGCTGTAAATCACAGATCATATATGTCGTTTGATAATATATTGTTTCATGATATTATCTTTTTTTTTCATTTTCTGTCGTATTTTAGAGCCAAGCTCCTCAGCGGCTGTTTACATACCATGCAGGATCTGTGTCTGGTGTTGCTGTTTCACCTGTGGCACATATCTGTGTGTCAGCAGGCCATGATGGTATGTTAGGATTTATAGCTGGGATATTTTACTAGAGTTTGACATTATTGTTTCCATGCATTTATGTGAAGTAAATAGGATGAACGTGCTAATGTACTGAAAACTACTCGCATGCTTTGTCTTTGGAAGTTTAGATGCCTTGTATATGTTTGCTTTTAGCTGCAGTTCTAGCTCTTGGGTCCGAGTTGTGGTTGAGGAGACGGAGTCCTGCGTGACATTTATAATTCTATCTTACGCACACTAAAACATTGCTTTAAATACACAGTTTTAGTATTCTGTACTTTGCTTTACCTAGGTATTGATGATTATGAACTTTTGTCTCAATTCTTGTATTTGACTCTGGATATCTGCCGAAAAAAGGTTTTCTTAATCTCTGTTCTTTGCTCATTCAACATTTTTGTTGGCTTTGCAAGCTTTGAAGGTAGAGGAGAGCTTGGCTCCACACCCTTCTAATAAATGTTTGAGGAGAGCATCCATCACTCGCCGAGAAGCCACAGGAGGACATTACACCTGCAATTGTTATCGTTATCATTACTCCCCTCGATTCATGTGGAGGAGAGTTGTAACACTCTCCTGCCAAATATTTCTTTTCATGTCAGGGTTAGTCTAAGTTTTTCGATGATATTTGTAATGATTCCATTTTTGTACTCTTTATCGCTCTAGGTTATGTGTATGTTTATGATTACTTGGCAAAGACACGTTTGTGTGAGAAGAAGTTCAATTCTCCAGGAACATCAGTATTGTGGATTCCTAAAGTGGTGAGTTCTGAAAGCTTGTATTGTGTTATTGCAAACTGGAATGCCATGCACATGGAAGTGTAACTATGCTTTTGTTGATTGCTTCTGATTTTTTTTCTCTAAAAAAGAAATTCCTTATAAAGCTCTACCTAGTTTCAGTATTCTTGTGTGTCATATGCTAACAATCATGTGTATTGTACACATAGTGGGCAGAGGCTTTTACCCCATGTATACCTACCCACCCATTAAAAATTTTCCTTCCCACCCCCCCCACCCCCGTTCCTGCCCCCTCCCATTTTGCCTATAATTCTAAAAGATAGATCTATATTCAAATTCTCTGACACATCATTTACGATAGAAAAAAGAAACAGGAATGTGTTT